>JACXGM010017971.1:0-11395 GCA_016801145.1 Umbra pygmaea | reverse complement strand
AAAACAAAAAGGCATTTATACATCTTTGTTTATATAAACCTGCACTATGTAACTTTTTCGAAAGCACAAATACAAAAAGGATCACTAGTAAAGATTAGGAACTAGTATATTGGATCCATGGGTTGAAAACATCCACTTAAAAAATACAAAATATAGTCAATAGTAGAAGAGGAAAATCAAGATTTCACAATATCTAACTAGCAACAAATGCATATGGACAAAATAATGTGTCAGTTAAAATGACAAAGTAATTAATAAGAATACTTAAAAAAAGTTGCTCCTGCTCCTACGCTCATGGACAATTTTTACTCACACTCTATGTTTCTGCAAGATTAAAATGATTCAGATTTCTCTTGGCAAAGCTACGAGAAGAATTCCTGGTCTAACCCGGGATTTCCACCAACGGCGGAACGGCTGCAGATCGGCTCCGCTGCGTGTCGGCTCCGTGCTCTGCCATCATTCAATACCCACCAGGTCCGTACTGGTTGCGGAGCAGCTGAGAGTGAATATACGAGGACCCTTGCGAATTCACGAATGATTGCGCGATATAACAGCATATATACTGTACTGAATTGCTGCAGAGCTCTCCGGCATCTGTCAGAAATAGAAGCTCTGCATATCTGCTCCAGAGGGCTGCGGATCGCCGGAGCTGGGACGGAGTCCGAACGCAGCCGTTCCACAGTCAGTGAAAATATAAACATTGACTTTAATGGAAACCTATTGATTCCGCCGCCGTTCCGGAGCAGATCTGCAGCCGTTTCGCAGTTGGTGGATATTGCCGGTAAGCCTTACCCCTTGAAAAACAATTGGCGGCTGTTAGCCGCTGGTAAATTGCCAAGCTCTGAAACGTTTATCTATATTTTATCATATACGCTAAACTCTCTTTTTTACGAGTCTACCAAAGTACTAGTTTACTGTTCAACTCACTGTTCTATCAACGTTTTCACCTCAGGATGCTATTTTTGGACACAAGGAGTTTCTGTCTTGGGAACCTACATTGGAAACTTCCACCTTGAAAACGAGTGTCTACCCCGGGATGCTATTGGACAACAGAGGAGTCTCTCAACTACTGCGACCAGTCGAAAGCTAAGTAGCATGTCATACTGCAGTTTCTGTTCTCTCCTTCTTGCTAAGATAGCAAAGTTAGAGGCTCGGATTCAGACACAGTTGCCAGAAAAGGAATATCCAGTGTAGACAACGATAAGAACATGTCTGAGCCACCAGGCAGTGTTGATAGTAGTAGCTATCCTAACTCCCCCGCACTGTCCTTGCAGCCGGACAATTTTCTAATGGTTGCTGGCAAAGGGCGCCGTCGTTCTGCTCGGTTGGTGCGAATTCTAAACCACCGACAGACACTTTCAACCGGTTTTCCCCACTTGACTCTGACTCAGGGCCTGAGTAGTCTCTCTTGGGGATTGAGTGGCAGACGCATCTAAACAGGACACATGACCAAATGAAAAGCTTAGTAATCGGTGACCCCATTTCCCGTAATATTAGATTGAAGAATCAACCAGTGATTATACAGTGTTTACCTGGGGCCAGGGCTACCGACGTAGAGGCTAATCTGAGGTTGGTGCTAGCGAAATCAAAAATGGGCACGGCTAGAGAGTATAGAGATGTTGTTATTCACGTTGGCACCAACGATGTTAGGATGAAACAGTCAGAGGTTACTAAGCAGAACATAGCTTCAGAATGTAAATTAGCTAGAAAGATGTGTCGGCATCGAGTAATTGTCTCTGGCCTACTCCCAGTTAGGGGTAGTGACGAGATCTACAGCAGACTCTCACAACTCAATCGCTGGCTGAAGATGGTGTTCTGCCCGTCACAGGAGATTTGGAGATAACTCGCCCAGAAAAAGAGTCAAGCCTAATCTTCTGAAGAGTGATGGACTCCATCCTAGCTGGAGTGAGGCTCTTCTTTAATCTAGCAACATAGACAGGAGTCTAACTCCTATAGCCTCACCATGAAATAGGCAACGGCACTGGGACAGGGGCAGGCAATGGCACTGGGACAGGGGCAAGCACCGGGACTGAGTTAGGCACTGGCACGGGGACTGGAGGAGGAACAAGGGAAGGCTCTGGCTCAGGGACAAGGCAAGGTTCAGGCTCGGGGACCAGGCAAAGCTCAGGCTCAACTGATGGTGGTGTAGCGACCTCTGGTGGCGGAGGTAGAGCAGGAGCGACCTCTGGTGGCAGAGGCGGAGCGGGAGCGACCTCTGGTGGCGGAGGCGGAGCGGGATTGGCCATCTTGGAACTGGGGCTGGTAGCCATCTTGGAACTGGGGCTGGTAGCCATCTTGGAACTGGGGCTGGCAGCCATATTGGAGCTGGGGCTGGTAGCCATCTTGGAACTGGGGCTGGTAGCCATCTTGGAACTGGGGCTGGTAGCCATCTTGGAACTGGGGCTGGTAGCCATCTTGGAACTGGGGCTGGGAGTCTCAAAGACTCTCTGTGGCAATACATAGTCGCCATCTATGGCCGTTTGCTCTGCACAAAATGCTTCATAGGAAGTGTCGAATAGGTCTCATGGCAGGTCCTCCTGGACCCAGCCACTGTAAAACAGCTCCCCCCTAGCCATTGTTAAGGCAAGGTATTCTGTAATGCATACTCCCAAGAGGCAAAAGAACAATACGGTTTATTCCAAACAGGTTAGTAACCAAAAAGCAGGCAGTCACCGATCAGGCGAAGGAATAGAGGATAATCCAAAAACACAATACTGAATAAACAATGCACGGGTCAGGCCAGAATAACAATCCAAGAATATAGGCGAAGGTACAGAGGATAATCCAAAACACAATCCTGAATATACAATGCACGGGTCAGGCCAGAATAACAATCCAAGAATATAGGCAAAGGTACAGAGGATAATCCAAAACACAATACTGAATAAACAATGCACGGGTCGGGCCAGAATAACAATCCAAGAATATATGCTCAGTAGGAAGAAAATTCATTACTTACAATACCTCGCGAAGAGGCAATGGTGTGTGTAAGCCTTATATACAGACAGGGTGAGAGCAGGTGTACTGAATTAGGGTGATTGTGTCCGGGTTATGGGAATTGTAGTTCTGAGCAGTCTAGACTAGGGAAGCTGTAGTTCTCAGGGAAAGGGAACTGGGGAATGTTACAACTGACACTTGACATCTTCCTTATTCACATGAACACGGCACCACTCAAAGGTCACAATCACCGGAATACGGATCACCTGCTCTCCTTCTGTATATATAGACTTGACAACCCTTTCCTTGTTGTGAGGTATTGTTCTTATTTGACTTACTGAGCGCTTATACATACTTTGATTACACCGTTTACTGACCTGTGTTCTGAACCCTGTTTACCCTGTTGGATCTTGCCCTTGTCATTCTGCCATAGCCTAGTAGTGTTTTGACCCTAGTAGTGTTTTGACCCTAGTAGTGTTTTGACCCACCCTGCCTGTGACCATTCTTTCGGATTTCGCTTTTGTGGATATTGGACCGACCGTGTACCGACCCCTTGCCCTCCTGTGACTTCGCCCCTGCCCAGAGTTTGGGTGTCTTCGGACATTGAGAGGAAGACTTACCTACATATTCAGTGTTGACCTGTTTTGGATTTAGACATTGTTGTCTGCATTAAAGACTATTTATTAATTGCATTGAGTTTGAGTCATTACAGTCTCGGGATCTACACACGGCCATAGTCAAACATTGGACCTTGTTTTTTTTCTCATGGCATAGATGTTGTAGAACTCAGTGTTTATCCTCTTAATCCAGGAATTTCAGACCACCATTTGATTACATTTACTTTCACATCAGTAACTCCAATTGTAACCCAACCAGGGACTTTTAAGAGCTGTAATATAAATTCTCTAACAACCCAAAGGTTCTTGGAAACCCTTCCTGACTCGTTCTACCATGCCAATGATGTCCGAGTTCACACATTCTGTGAATGATCTAACTGAAGATTTACACCTAACCCTGTGTAACACCCTTGATGCAGTTGCACCGCTAAAAACTAAATATATCCGTAACAAGAAACGTGCACCCTGGTATACAGAAAACACCAGAACCCTAAAACAAGCCTCGAGAAGATTGGAGCGGAAATGGCGTTCTACCAAGTTGGAAGTATTTCGACTAGCTTGGAATGACAGTACTCTGCATTACCGTAATGAACTTACTTCTGCCCGATCAGCCTATTTCTCCAACCTAATTGAGGAGAACAAAAATAACCCAAAATTAATTTTGGATACAGTTGCAAATTGAACTAAAAAGCAGAATTCCGCAAATAAAATAGGACTACATTTTGGCAGTAATGAATTCATTAGCTTTTTTGATCATTACCATTAGAAGATAAAACATATCACAGAATCCTCCCTTAAGAAGCATATATCTCTTAAACTCACCTGTCCTAAAATTGCAGTGAACAGTCAGGATCTTGGATTAGGAAGGACACTCCTTTTTTTATCCTGTATTCCTTGAATCTTTCACTAAAATAGTAAAGGCCTCAAAGTCTTCCAGTTGTCAACTGGACCCTATTCCAACAAAATTTCTAAAAGAGTTACTCCCTGTATTGGCTCGCAAATGCTATAAATTATAAATTGCTCTCTAGTATCTGGGTGTGTACCAAAATCCCTAAAATTGGCTTTAGTGAAGCCACTCTTAAAAAAGCCTAACCTTGACCCAGAAAGGCTAAACAACTACCGGCCTATTTCTAATCTACCATTTCTCTAAAAAATATTAGAAAAAGTGGTCGCCCAGCAACTCAGTGCATTCCTAAAGACTAATAACACTTACGAAAAGCTCCAGTCTGGGTTTAGACCCCATAATAGTACTGAGACTGCACTTGTAAAGGTGATAAACGACCTTCAAGTTTCATCTGAGGCGGCAGTAGCTCAGTGGGTCAAGTAGGTTGTCTAGCAACCGGAAGGTTGGTGGTTTGATCCTCGGGTCCTTCTGGCCAAGTGTTGAGGTGTCCATGAGTAAGACACCTTACCCCAGTTGCTCCCGACGAGCTGGCTGGCGCCATGCATGGCTGACACTGCCGTCAGTGTATGAATGTGTGAATGAATGGGTGAGTGTGAGGCAATGTAAAGCGCTTTGGTTGCCATTGTTGGTCAGAAAAATGTGCTATTTAAATGCAGTCCATCTGACCAGAGCTGTGCCTCTGTTCTTGTGCTTCGGACCTGAGTGCTGCCTTCGATACCATTGACCACAACATTCTTCTAGACAGATTGGAAACGTATATTGGGCTACGTGGACAAGTTTTGGCATGGTTCTGATCCTATCTATCAGAAAGATATCAGTTTGTATCTGTGTCTGTCCTCCAAAAAATCAAAGGTATGCTTTGGTGTTCCACAAGGTTCTGTTTTGGGACCGCTACTGTTCTCATTATACTTGTTGCCTCTTGGTGATTTCATCCGGAAACACAATGTCAACTTTCACAGCTATGCTGATGACACACAGCTGTACATTTCACTGAAAAAGGGAGAATCCCCAAAACTGCACACCCTGGAAGCCTGTGTTTTGGATATAAAGAATTGGATGACAGAAAATTACTTACTTCTAAACTCTGAAAAAACAGAAATGCTTATTTTAGGTCCCAAGAAATAAAGAGACCTGCTGGCAAATCTGGCAATAAACATAGATGGTTGTATAGTCATATCAGAAAAAACTGTAAAAGACCTTGGTGTTACTCTGGACCCAGATCTCTCTCTTGACGAACATGTAAAAAATATATCAAGAGCAGCTTTTTCCATCTCAGGAACATTGCAAAAATTCGAAATTGTCTGTCAAAGAATGATGCAGAAAGTTAATCCATGCTTTTGTTACCTCAAGATTGGATTATTGTAATGCCCTCTTTTCTGGCTACCCAGACAAAACCCTAAAAAAACTTCAGTTAGTAAAAACTGTAAAACTGCAGTTGATGATCACGTTTCCACCTGGTGACGCCAGCTTTCATTATCTAGGGGCTTTACATTCTCCCTTCACAAGACCACTTGACCACACAGAACTGGATTGATACTACATAAAGACTATGGTCACAGCCCACCCATCATATCTTTACTGTTGGACAATAATTGAACACTGATAAACAAAGTGACCTTATTACAATGGGCTGTGTACCTCCTAGGCAAAACCTCACTTTACCTAAGATCATTAATCTCCAGAGCAACACCCTCTCTCAATCTATGTTCAATCAGGTTTATAACTCTGGTTACCACTAAAGCCCGCACTTCCTTTGGCCGCATCTCCTTCCAATTCTCTGCTGCTAATGATTGGAATTTTCTACAAAAATCCCTGAAGCTTGAATCCATTGTCCCGCTAACCACCTTCAAATCACTACTAACAAATTTACTGTCAGACCACTGCACATGGTTAATCCCACCCAACACTCTTATGCCATTATGAACTTTGCACAATCTAATCCAGCATAGCTGTCTCTGTATATTTTGCACACTCCACCTCCCACAGTCCTGGTTATTATGCCACTTACCATAGTGTTATTTACGCACAGCCACTTTGTACTTAAACAAATGTACCCATCTACCTCAGCCCCTACTCTTCATTATTATAATTTTTTTTCTAACTGTTTGTATTGTACAGCGCCCCGTGACTGTATTCACCAGTCATGTACCTCCTTATATTGACATCTGTTGCACTACTTGTTGCACTACTTGTACAAATGCTAATTGTACTACTTGTCTAACATGCACACTGTATTATTTATTATTCATTTACTATTTTTCTCTGTTTTTACTATTACTTTTGCACTCCTTGTCTTGTAATTATATGTGTAACTTCTTGTTGTCAAAGTCAAAGTCAAAGTTGTTTATTTGTCATGTGCATCGGATAACATCACATCATCCTATGCAGAGAAATTATTTTGACAAGGCTCAACACATCTACACAGAGGGCTTAAAAAGGTTATATACAATATAAAGAAATTTTAAAACGAAAATAATAATAATGTTGTCTGTACCTCAACACTTTTATCTTGGCCAGGTCGCCGCCTCAAAATGAGAAAATGTTCTCAATGTGCCCACCTGGTTAAATAAAGGTTAAATAAAAAAAATAAAAAAAATCTGATCCCCCACCGGGTACAGCCAGAAGAGGACTAGCCACCCCCTTGAGTCTGGCCTCTCTCTAGGTTTCTTCCCAGGTCCCACCTATTAGGGAGTTTTTCCTAGCCACTGTGCATCACTTGTGTTGCTTGCTTTTGGGGGTCTCGGGCCGGGTGTCTGTCAAAGCACTTTGTGACAACTGCTGTTGTAAAAAGGGCTTTATAAATACATTTGATTGACTGACTGATTGGGCGACATGGTTGTATGAACCACGTGAGTGCCCCTGCCATCCCACAGTTCTGTCCAAGGAGTTGCAGAGATTGGGACAAGGAAGATTTACTGGAATTGGGCAGGGAGGAAAATGTGAATCTATATATATATATATATTAATAATAATTCGTATTTTCAGAAATTGGATATATTTTCCCTGTATTATTTTGTGTTCATTAAAAAATTTATACTTTTTTTCCTAAAAAATCTACCATAACATTCGGTCCGACAGGATAAATGATAATAGCAATGTAACGTTCCATTCATTTACGTGTCGGCTCGAATTTTACGTGTACAGTATTTAAAAAAAACTTTTTATGCATGTTTCTACTGAACACAGGAATAATACAGTGACAATATAACCAATTTCCGAAAATACACATTATTATTTTGACCATAATATGCAAGTTGTTTCTAGTTAGATATTGTAAAATGTCGATTTAGCGTTTCTACTCTGTTTTTTGTATTATTTTAGATTTTATTTCTGATGTTTTCAAACCCTGGATTCAATATACTAGTTCCTAACGTTTACTAGTTTTAAAAAAAAAATGTATTTTTTTGTATTTTTCTTAAAAGTTACATAAAGCAGCCTTAATTACCAGTTTATAACGGAATAATGTAGATATCTACAGAAATCAATTATAAAACGGTTCTCGTTGGTAGCCTATCGTCATCAATAGACACCGCCCACTTATGCAGAAAAAACTGACTCGCGCCACCATTATTTGGAGGACAAGAAAGATTTCACCCTTATTGAGAAATAGATTTGCAGCCAGGAAACTACATAGCTAAACAAGTAGCTTCAAATTCACTGAAAATATGAGCGATAACGATAAAGATTACAACGACGAGGGGGTGAGTATGAAAGTAATTTTGTCAATGCGTTTGTTGGTGTGACATGAGGGTGGTGTTGTTCACTGAGCGAGCCGCCGCCATGATAGTAAAGAAGCCCGTTTGCCTAGCTAGCTAACCGACTCACTAACAACATGGGAATGCAGCACTACGCTTTAGATTACACTTATGTGTCGCTTCAGGTTATTTACAGATATATCTAATTAACAAACTAATTTAATACATCTATTGTTAGTGTTATTTGTGACTCAGTGGTTCGTTTCTTTCGAGCTAGTAGCCCCACACCTTCCAGTAGGTTCTGTCTGTAGCCACTTCCGGTGCAGTCAGCTGTCACTCAAAACTAGCCATCTAATGCATGTCTCTATTCCATAAAGGAAGTGCAGTGGCGTCCTCTGTCTTTATTACTGTTTTTATTCTAATGATTATGTTGTATTTGTTTATATATTTTCTTAATAACTAATTTTCTTTTTGAAGGAGAACAAGCCTTCTGAAGGTTATGGACGTAACATGAAGTTATTATTAGCCCTTTTGGACGAAAAGATTTAAAAGATTGATATTCTGTTACTTTCTTATATGCGTTATTGATAGCATAACATTCAGTAGGCCTAACAAATGTAGCATTGTATAGCGTTGCTATTATAATGACTCAACTGTAGGTTTATGCTCTTCATCCTTTTCTTTCTCATTAAGGTTGAGTTTGGAAGAGGAAAGATGCGGAAGAAGTTTATAATGAGAATAATGTGAAGCGCTGATGTTTGAATGCATGGTTACTATGTGAAGCAAGAAGCCCTCATATAGCAGTGTTATTGGCAGTGTTTGAATGGGCAAGAGGAAAGAAGTAAGAAATCAGACAATGAAGAAAGAAGAAAGGATGTTTGTTGAAGTTATGAAGTTAAGATCAGAAGTTATTGGGGGTCAGTCCACAGTGCTAAGTACTTATTAGTCTGTTCCTGTCAAATGCGTATGCATGCACACTGTTTATTTGTAGAAATTCATACATTCATATTACCAATTATTTCGTCTTTTAAATAGTTTTTAATTGAAACAATATTATCAGTTTTTCTATATCATGTTAGTCTTCACAATAATGTAACACATGAGCCAATGGTTGAACTGATAGAAATCACAGGATAATGGTAGTTCTGTATTAAAGCCCTGTATTCTGACGGTATTCTACATAGGCCCTGTCTGTGATGTGAACATCATTGTTTGTGGTGTGGTCTGTCCAGGATTCCCGCTCCCCTTCCAGAAGTCTGAGTCCACGTGGCTCCAGGAAGTCGGCCAGTCGCTCCCCGACCCATTCTAAGGACGGCTCTTGCCATTCAGGCTCAAAGTCTCGCTCCAGGTCTAAGTCTGGGTCAGTATTTGTAATGTTTATTTCTCTCACAACTGTCATCTCAGTGAGTTGAAGTATTCATATCTCATTTTTTTATGTTACCAATACGGTTTTCTTGGGGCTGAAGACGTTTCCCCAGGCAAAACGGGAATGCTGCCTGCAAGCTTGAGTAACCTAAACACATCAGTGTGATGCAGAAGATGGGTTGTGTTTGGTTTTAACTTTCCACCCTGCAGGTCTCATTGGTAACTTGTGTTTGGTTTTAACCTCAGACCCTGCAGGTCTCATTGGTAACTTGCGTTTGGTTTTAACTTCGGACCCTGCAGGTCTCATTGGTAACTTGTGTTTGGTTTTAACCTCGGACCCTGCAGATCTCATTGGTAACTTTTGTTTGGTTTTAATCTCTGACCCTGCAGGTCTCATTGGTAACTTGTGTTTGGTTTTAACCTCGGACCCTGCAAATCTCATTGGTAACTTGTGTTTGGTTTTAACCTCGGACCCTGCAGGTCTCATTGGTAACTTGTGTTTGGTTTTAACCACGGACCCTGCAGGTCTCATTGGTAACTTGCGTTTGGTTTTAACCTCGGACCCTGCAGGTCTTATTGGTAACTTGCGTTTGGTTTTAACCTTGGACCCTGCATGTCTCATTGGTAACTTGTGTTTGGTTTAAACCTCGGACCCTGCAGGTCTCATTGGTAACTTGTGTTTGGTTTTAACCTCGGACCCTGCAGGTCTCATTGGTAACTTGTGTTTGGTTTTAACCTCGGACCCTGCAGGTCTCGTCGATCTCACCGGAGCTCCCGCAGGCATTACAGCCGTTCCCGCTCACGCTCTCATTCTCGCCGACGCCGCTCCCGTAGCCGCTCCTACAGTGGGGAGTATCGGAGACGCCGCAGCCACAGCCACTCGCCCATGTCCAACCGCCGCCGTCACCTTGGCAACAGGGTATGTAATGAACTAAGGACTAGCAATGTGGTGTACAGTCTACTTAACGTACATTGTATGGATGTTTTGAACTTGGTTCCATGGTTTAAATGTTTCATTAACTTCTTAAGGATCAGTATCATGTCCGCAGGAGATTTTCCCCCCAAAACTAAAACTGGACTAGAATCACAGTTCAGAAGTCCAATGTTTAGGTTATATTTATGTACATTTAATTTATCTACAGAAAGATTAGACAATCCGGAATGTAGCAAATGTTTCAATTTTACAGTAGCTATAACCAAAATAATAATTTAACCTCATAATGTGAGCTACATGCCTTGTACACATGCGCCTCAAATAAAATGGAATGTCGACTAGAAACACGGCTAACAACCTCATCTTTTAGGATATACAGGTCCTTCTCAAGAAATTAGCATATTGTGATTAAGTTCATTATTTTCCGTAATGTAATGATAAAAATTAAACTTTCATATATTTTAGATTCATTGTACACCAACTGAAATATTTCAGGTCATTTATTGTTTTAATACTGATGATTTTGGCATACAGCTCATGAAAACCCAAAATCTCAAAGAATTAACATATTTCATCTGACCAATAAAAGAAGTGTTTGTAATACAAAAAACGGAAAGTAAACTTTCAAATAATTATGTTCAGTTATGCACTCAATACTTGGTCGGGAATCCTTTTGCAGAAATGACTGCCTCAATGCGGCGTGGCATGGAGACAATCAGCCTGTGGCACTGCTGAGGTGTGATTGAGGCCCAGGATGCTTCGATAGCGGCCTTAAGCTCATCCAGAGTGTTGGGTCTTGCGTCTCTCAACTTCCTCTTCACAATATCCCACAGATTCTGTATGGGGTTCAGGTCAGGAGAGTTGGCAGGCCAATTGAGCACAGTAATACCATGGTCAGTAAACCATTTACCAGTGGTTTTGGCACTGTGAGCAGGTGCCAGGT
>JACXGM010017970.1:0-10739 GCA_016801145.1 Umbra pygmaea | reverse complement strand
ATGAAATGTGTAGTAACAGTGGGTACTCACCTTCACAAGAAGGTCCAGTGTGCAGCTGTTTTCCATCCAGGCGCAGTGAAGCTTTTTCCTTACCCTCCATGATGGCTTGACCTAGCTTTTTAGTATCAATCTGCTTCAGGTTTTAAATGACTGCCTACAACCATTCACTGGAGATCGCTGCAACAAACTAACACAGGAATTTGTGTAATAGACACGTAAAAGTAATTCAGTATTAGAATCAAGACTTTAAGGACTAACATTAGTTGAAGATGGGAGGAGTGGTGGAATGTAACTAGGAAGGTGCCAGTAAATGAAAATCTAAGATTAATTCAATATTGTCACAGTTTTGGTTGGTGTGTAAATGAAAGGAGGGAAACCGACAGGCATGTCGGATGGTGGATTTATTAACAGCACTCCGGAAGTAGAACGAGCAAGTTGCAGGGTACTGCCTAGTCGAATGCTTACGATTATACAGAGATATAGCCTACATGCTTTTAACAGCAGCAAAGGATGCTAGTGGCTAACTCTTCACAATATTTCTGATAACACTCAGGGTAGCAAATATAAATAACATATGGAGATACTCAAGTACCAACACACCGTTAAGCATAACATACAACACAGGAAACTCTTTTCTCACAACTTACTGATTAGGCAGCTCCCGGAAATATCCACAATGTCACAGTACACTTTCAGACAAAGTATCAATACCCAACAACCTCTCGCTGATCTGGGCTGCTTATATACAAAGACTAACTTCACACATAGAACCCAGCTTTCCCCAATCTATAATCAAACCAATCTACAAGTCACTGATCTACTTTAACCATATCTCAGCAGCCCAAATCAGAGAGAGGTGGTACAGATGTTAACAGGACCTTTTTATGTGATCATAACAAAACAGAAAACTACATGCAATGCACTGAATGAAATAAAGGAACAATATATAATTTTAACTAAAACCTACTCATTTACATGTAGAGTTCATTCTCAGTCTATAAATTTAATAGTTCAATGGTAGATACATGTGTGAAATACAAAAAGACGCAATCATTCACGCTTTATGTGAATGTAAACAAGTTTAAACATTATGGCTAGAAATGGAAAGTTGGTTACAACAAGCCTTACATTGTTTTATATTACTAAATCCATCAATCTGCATTTTTCATGATGTGGCGTATGACGGGGAGTAAGATACACAATAGGGTGGATAATCATCTTTTCCTCTATTATTGTGAAAAAACTTTACTTAAATATTGGAACTCTAATTATATACCAACTTTGAGAGAGTGGATTTAAATATAGAGTAAACACCGGCAAATGAGAGGAATCAAGTTAAACAATTCCATATAATTTCGGGGAAGGTGATGAAAGCATTATTAAATAGTAAAGTAAAATTGAAGGGTGTGAGCAAATATAAAGTCGTAATTATTTGTTTTACAATAATTTAATGTAAGTCTTATGTTTTGTGTCTCGTCAAAGTTTACTCAATTGGATTGTATTGAATGTTTATGAGTGTATGTATCTGTTCCTAAGTAATGTAAATAAAACTATATAAAAAGGAAATTAGTTGTAACGCCCAGTCCAGTGAGTGCTGGCGTTAACAGCAAACTGATGTATGGACTCTATATATTTATTAGTTAA
Organism: Umbra pygmaea; assembly: GCA_016801145.1. Taxonomy (NCBI): domain Eukaryota; kingdom Metazoa; phylum Chordata; class Actinopteri; order Esociformes; family Umbridae; genus Umbra; species Umbra pygmaea. Next base: position 9,095 of record JACXGM010017970.1, on the reverse strand, counting down.
TTTATGTGTATATTCTGTTTAGTTTTTGTTTCAGTGCATTGCATGTAGTTCTTTGTTTCTGTTACTGTCCCTTTTAGGATTGTGACACCTTTTTCTAGTTTGGCTATTGCTAAGATAGGGTTTAGGTTAGGTTAGGCTGATATGTTGTAGATTTGTTGATTAATGATTACGTTCAGCCGTGTTCTATTAGTTAGTTAAGATTCCTGTATATAAACGCTGGCCAAACTAGAGAGAGGTGTCGGCCATTGTAATATTGCTACGTTGTGTGAGAAGGCTGTCTGGGAGCTACTACATAAATGTAAGTTATGAATAGTGAGTCGCGGAAGTTTATGCATAAGCTCTTTACTTGAGTTAGCTATCAGCATACCATGCCGCTGTGAGAGCATGGTGATTTATATGGGATCGTAATGCACTCGCATTTACTGGTTCACCTGCAACTAAACTAGGTTGTGAAAAGAGTGTGGTATGTGTTTGAGTTTATGCATACTGTACGTTCTACCTATAGAAGTATATTTGTTTTCAGTGTTTATGCCACTGTGAGAGCATACAAAGCTATATACTGTAAGTATACTCGTTGTGCACTCGCTTCGGCTGTACCCTGCAACTAAAATATTAGTATGTTCTCCGGACTTGTGTTCATTAAAACAACCATCTATTTTCATCTACCATCTAACTGCCTGGGTTTCCTTCTCTCTACACCACACAACAGAACAAATTGTGTCTGTGTAAATTAATTGTGTTTTTTAGTGTGCCATTTTAGTAACTATTTTTTTTTTTTACTTTATACCAATGTTGTTATACTACTTTGTTTATTTTGAAGGTTGATAGCAAATTTTGTGTGTAGGCCTACTGAATCTGCCTCGTTAGAAGAGGGGAGAAATAAATTGTGGCATTGCATAATATGTGATGATTGTGATGTAATATGAAAACTTATCGGTGACATAAGTCACTTATCGGTGCTTCTAACACCTCTGAGGCCAAATAGTTTTTTTCACACTATGGTGAATGGCTAACTAGATAACTGTCCTCTCTTGGGAAAAGCAGCAGTGGGTTTCTGGTGACTGGACACAATGACTGGATACAGTGCGTAGCCATGGTATATTGGCAATATATCATAAACCCCTGAAATGTTTAGTAACAGTTGGATCTGACGCTCTCCATCCAACCTCACTGAGCTCGAGCGGTTTTGCAAGGAGGAATGGGCAAAAATTTCAGTCTCTCGATGTGCAAAACTGATAGAGACATACCCCAAGCGACTTACAGCTGTAATCGCAGCAAGAGGTGGCGCTACAAAGTATTAACTTAAGGGGGCTGAATCATTTTGCATGCCCAATTTTTCCGTTTTTTATTTGTTAAAAAAGTCTAAAATATCCAATAAATTTCGTTCCACTTTATGATTGTGTCCCACTTGTTTTGTTGATTCTCACAAAAAATTACAGTTTCATATCTTTATGTTTGAAGCCTGAAATGTGGCAAAGTTCAAAATGTTCAAGGGGGCCGAATAATTTCGCAAGGCACTGTATATTCAATTTTTTGTGGATCTTCTTGTGGCCGTTAACAGATTTATGAAGGTCTACGACGATCTGTCTCTTTTGAACTGCCAGTTTTTTTTTCTTCATGGTGTTCAACGACAAATGAATATTGCATGCATGTTACCTGATGTGTATACCCTAGTGAAACAGGAAGTGACTTGAGAATAACTTAAATAAGTGGAATAATTTAATTTTGGTAGATTTTATTTTCAATAATCTTTAAGAATGACAATGTTTGTGAAATCTTGATTTTGAGGACATTGATTTCATCTGAATGAATTAATGATTTGGCTTGGTTCTATTGACACATTACTGTTTCTAGAGTATTAACTGTGCATTGCCAGCCAGGGATGCCAGTAATTTTGGAGCCCACTGCATATCGCCCAATATTGCCACAGTGTCACAATGAATGTTTGTTTTTAAAAAAGGAATGCTCATTTAAAAGGTTTGTAGATAATTTCTGCATTGGCCCTGTTTCGAGGCTCTTTAAGAATCAACGAAAAATACTCGATATGTAATCGGGCACAACATTTTCATTGAATTCTGGACCTTGTGTCCAGACTGATACAAAAGAAGCCGGGTCGACCAACACAATGTACTCTTGTTTCTTTTTGGATGCATTGGCATGAATACCATTGTATTTGATATAAATCATCAATGGTGACGTTTGTAAATACTGTATCATTAATAAACTGATTTACTTTTAAATTTCCCTTTAAATTGCTTAGGACAAAAAACTTGCTGAAATCACATGAAGTATAAATAGACCAACACTGTGAGTTTCCTTTGCCTGACCTGAATACTAGGCTTACTTACTGTATTTGAAATATTTACTTCAAATAATGTGATCCACAAATAATATATCTTACAAATTAGTGTTGTTGTGCAAAAGTTTCACACTATGACACAAACAAAACAAATTATTTTTTAATTATGCCCCACTAATTACTTTCAAATGGGTGCAAATGATGTTGCCAGACTCATTCCCTTGTAGCTATTTAATTATTTCATTTATATTTTAAAACAGCATTTTAACTATAAATCTAGTCCTTTTTATGTATCTTATGTATATAGATTTAATCAAATAGAGAAGAAAAAACAGTATAAATACTGTATCCTGCAATATATCAATACAATTTTATATTTTTTCATCCAAAAACCATTTGTCAGAAAATCTTGATTGTGATCCCCTCATGGAATACTTAATTTTTTCAAGTTTAAAAAAAAGACATGACATCACATAGCCACTGAGAGGCTAAGGGTGGCTGACAGGACTTCCACTGCAGCAAAATCCTGCGTCAGGCTTTTAGTAGGGCTGGGCGGTATGACCAAAAATGTATATCACGGTATTTGTCAAAATTCTACTGGTTTCACGGTATATGACGGTATTTTCTTTTTTCATGCATAATCAAGTGTTCCCAGCATTTTATACAGTTTGAGAGAGGAATTATTGCAGTAGATTGACTTAGGATGGTCTATTTTACTGTCATGATGAGTGAATATTGTAGAATAATTCCACACTAGTAGCCTACTGTATTTAAGTGAATATACTTTGTTTGATTTGCACGTTTTTACAAACGGTTCGGAGGCGCACTTTATAGAGTTTTTTACACACGATAACTGCAGTCATTATTTCTGTTCTGTACAGTTTTTTTAGGTCAGCTTTGTCTAAAGTGGGATACAAAATAAATTGTGTTCTATATATTATATCCTATGGAATGGCACATATTGTATATTCTCTTCAGAGTTTCTCTCTTAACTCATCAGATCCAAATTTAAAACATACAGCAGAGACCTAGTAAGGATATATACGTTTTAGAAATTTCCCTTTAAAACATATATTTTTGGAAACTATACCATCTAACTCAAGTCGCAGAGTATAACACTTTTACGAGTGGACAGTAATCATAGACATCTCATACAGAATATACCAGTTGGCCAAATCCTTAGACTTACAACGTAAATGCAGTTACGAATGCTAAAGTGTTTAATTATCCGAAAACCGGGAACGAATACAATATTCACAATTTTATTAATTGTAGCATGGTGTTCACACGCCCATTATATTATTCTTACAATGAAATAGTTGATATATGCACAGCAGACTTCGTTTTGACTGTAGAATATACATGTAGCTGTTTTAGAGACAAGATAATCATTTAAACTACTGTCACTTCATAGACGCGTGTAAATTATTATAGAGACCATCGGAATTCGAACAGTAACTAACAAACTATCGGTTGTATTCTTTCACTGAAGACAGAAAGCACAACTTCAGTATCCATTTTCCACTACAAATTCAATTGTTTTAAACTTTAGAGACAAACCTTTCTTTATATGCCAGTTTCTGCTGACAAGGAAGATGAATGTTGACCATGATTTTGGCTTGTTAGGGGGCGTTCCTCCTGCCGTATTCTACAGTACACTTGCGTTCTTTCCGGGGCATTCCTCCTACCATGTAGCTACTGTAGATGGCACCCAGATTGACATAAAAGCCCACCCAAGTAGTAGGCTATATGAATTAAACAGCATTCCAGGTTGGAATACAATGTATTAAGCATTGTTGCACAGTGCAACGTTCAGGACGTTGTCTATTCAAATACACCGGTATGGCGGTATATAAAAAATTAATATCATGACGAAAATAAATACCGGTATTCGGTGTGAACCGGTATACCGCCCAGCACTAGCTTATAGAGTAGTATAGGCAATGATTTTGGCAAATGTAGTCCTTTTTAAACTTTATTTACAGAAAGAGTATGTATATTGACTTTGATATCATGTAAACCTAGATTGATGTGGAATTACAATCCCTTTCCCATTTCAAATGGAGAAAATCAACATTTTCCAAGTGACAAAAGTCAATTATCAGATTTATTTTTACAGATTTTAAAGGTGATGTTAAACAATATTGAAATTAAAATGAAACACTGTAATCTTAAACATTGAATAATCTGTAAAATGATTTATTGATTACACTGAATTGACTTGAAAATCAGAATGTACACAACACAGGTGTCAGTTAAAGCCACTGTATTCAAGTGCAATATATTGGATTTTGCTGATGAAAAACCCAGATGAAATGAATGTAACTCTGGGCATTCCCCAAAAAAAGTAACATTGTATCTTTATTCTTGGTTGTCGTGCAGATTTAGCCAATAGAGTGGACCAAGGAGGAGAGAACAGTATGCTGTTACACTACGCAGAGGTTGAAGTACATGTGAATACGCCTATGTCACAATTGGTAAGATGAAAGATTTTTTTGTTAAATGGATTTACTGTTAGTGAGTGTTAAAGTACACTGCTCAAAAAAATTAAGGATATACAGTACCAGGAGATGGGCTGTTACCCAAGGAGATGTGGACAAGGTTGTAGAAAGGCATCAATCCAGCTGCAAGACAGGTATTTCCTCCTTTGTGCGATGAGGAACAGGAGAAGCACTGCCAGAGCCCTACAAGTTGACCTCCAGTGGGATACTTGTGTGCATGTTTCTGACCAAACTGTCAATAACAGACTTCATGAGGATGCCATGAGGGCCAGACTTCCTCTAGTAGGACCTACGCTCACAGCCCAGCACAAATGCAGCTCGATTGTAATTTGCCAGGGAAAACCAGAATTGACAGGTCCGCCAATGGCGCCTTGTTCTCTTCACAGTTGAGAGCAAGTTCACACTGAGCATGTGACAGACATAAAAGTGCCTGTAGATGCCACGGTGAATGCTATGCTGCCTGCAACATAAAACTCCATGTGCTAACCAATGGTACCCTGACGGCTGTTAGGTACCGGGATGAAATCCTTAGACCCATTGTCAGGCCTAAAACAACTATGTTATTACAGGCCTAGCATCGTTGCTACAGGCCTAGCATCAATGCTACAGGCCTAGCATCGTTGCTACAGGCCTAGCGTTGTTGCTACAGGCCTAGTTTAGTAAACAACAGATTTTACTCAGCTAGTAGCTTGGCAAATGTTTTTCAAATCATTCAATACACCTGTAGTATTAGTGAAGATACGTTTTGTTGTTACAGTATCTATCCAACATTGTATTCATACAATACACCAGTAATATTACAAGTAATACGTAGTAACATTTATATGATTACAGAATAAATATATAATAACATATAATTACATACCTGTCTGATGCCACAAGGCTCTGGACATGATAATCTTCATTTCCAGAGTCCGGTTCATCTCTTCTGAGTAGATCTTCATCCTCAGAATTCGAATCCGTAGGAACACATGGAGTCCAACTATCATCAGTTATTATAGCCAAAGCCTCTGTAACTGAAAATTTTTTACCAGAACTTGCCATTTCTAGAAATTAGTCTGTAATTCTTTGATAAACAAGAGCTTTGTATGCGTCATGCGCTCCGGTACGTAATGATGAAAATAGCAACGATCAGGTCTATTTCAATACGCGTTCGAATATCTCCCGATCTGATTGGTCAATATTAACATGTGACCTCTCTATGGAAAGCTAAATCCCAGCTGAATCAAGTGAAAACCAGTATAAACTGTAAAACGTTATTTTTCCAGTAGATGGGGAGCAAGACCTACTGTTTTGCTTAGAGCGCCTATAGGCAGTCAAGTTCAAACCTTTGTGATTAAGTATTATGCACAGTGTATAGACACTTAAACTAATCCAGAAAGTCTATAAGGCATGGAAGTATCTTGCCAAGTGGAATTAGTTGACCAGACACCACGATTTATGATAAAAATCATACAAAATATGGAAAAGTTGCATTTTAAAATGCAAAAACGTTTTTGGTGATATATTGATGGACTATTTCGTGCCTGTTAGGGCTAGAACAAAAAGGCTAGCATTTTTGTGAAGTGCTGATTAGTGGCTTTCGAATGACATATTGCTTTCGTGGCTAGGTTGAGAAATGTTTGTTTATTGATCACATTTATGTCAGATCAGCAGTGCCGAAAATGCGGTAGTCAATTTTGTTGTTGTGAGTTTATGCAATCCATGTATCTATATTATTTGCTTTTGGCAAAAACAGTTTGGATAGATTTACAGATGAGATCCTTGCCATTCTAGCAGTGTATAACATGATGGGTTTCGCGCATGTTTACAATATGTAATTAACCAACGTATGTTACATGCGCGAAAAGGTCCCGGTACCGGGTACCCTCGGGATGAAAAGGTTAATCTGGTGCAGTTTTACCTGGGTCCCTCCTGGTGCAGGACAATGCCCGGCTTCATGTGGCCAGAGTGTGTAGGCAGTTGCTGGATGATGAAGGCATGGATGTCATTGACTGGCCCTCACGTTCCCCAGACCTGAATCCAATTGAGTACCTCTGTGACACTGTTTATCGGTGTATTCAACGCTGTCAAATTAATGCCACAAACTGTCCCGGAGCTCACTGATGACCTGATCCAGGTCTGGGAGGAGATCCCCCAGGACAGCATCCGCAATCTCATCAAGAGCATGCCCAGATGTTGTCAGGGGGGCATACACACTACTGAGTCACACTATGAGTTGCTGTGATGAAATTCATGCAAGTTGAATCTTGTGCGGACACACTCACATGAAAAAACTATTCAAGCAACACAGGCACAAGTTGAATTTGGCAATTTTGTTGCATGAACTATGCATGAACTACGTTTTGTAGTCCTCAATTGGTTGGTGATTTTGGTTTCCATTGACAATTATTATGTCATTTTGCTCTCAATAAATTACACTCTATGTTGTAACTCCATGTTGCCTTGCACCTTGTCTTGGCCAGGTCGTGATTACAAATGAGAAGTTGTTTTCAATCTGCCTACCTGGTTAAATGGGGTGAAATAAATAAAAAAGAAATACTATGTACAGTAAAGATTTTGATCTTTAATATATTTCTTTCATCGAGACACACAATCTGATTTGAGTGTTCCCTAAATTTTTTGGACCATTGTATTTATATGAAGTTCCTGTCTTCATTTTTTTTCTATAGTCACACAGTTCACACGCAAACACAAAATCAACTGTTAACTTTGTTTTTGCTTTTTCTCACAGGGAGGACATGATGCCACAGAGGAGGAGGATACAGAAACTGTTTACACATTGATTCAAAAAAAAAAATGAAAATGTCCTTTTTATGTCCTTGGTATTTCATCACTCAGGCCTCACCATAGCCTTCCTGAAAAACAAAAGGTCTAGTCATGTGGTTTGGTCGGCAAAGTAAAATTCTTACTTCCTGAACTGGATATCTCAACTTTGTTTTAGTAAAAATACTGTTGTAGCTAAATTCTTCCATACTATCTTAAATTTGTTCTACCACTGCTGTGTAACATAATGAGGTTTTGTGTCATTTACAGTATTAATACAAATAAGCAATTCCTACAATAAAGAAGATTCATGTTCATGCATTTAGAGATTATTATTGATTGATTGAATATACTTTTGATAGTTTGTTAGCGCTGCGGTGGATCAAACACCTGCATACTCCACAGCCATCTGTGACAAGCTTGGCCATCCCTTTGAAAATTTCTATAGCCAGTGCATTTAATGTTATCACCACCAGTGATATAGAAGACATATACTTCTGCAATCAGTAGAAATGAACAGATTTTCAGAAGAGATTGACAATGTTTACACCAAGACAATGATGGAACCAGAAAATTCCAAATTTTTAATATCAGCAACTGGTTTGGTAACCGATTGTTTCCAGGCTTAAATGTGCTATATGTAATACATGTACTGTAATAAATCCAAAAATTACACCAACGCCTTATCAGATATTAAGGAAACATGTTAGGCTTAAATACTATATTTTCTGAAAACAATGCTAATGTCAGTATTTTTTCTTTTGGAAAAGTATGATCTGTGATGGAATTTATATTTATGTTTTGGCCTGTGTGTTGTTATCAACTGCCCATTCTGACAGCACGAACGGATTGTCAAGCATACCTGTAAAAACGCAAACCCAGCGCGCTACAGCCATGGAAGCAGCAAACAAACGAACGAGATCAGAGATTCTACACAACCTAAAAAAACTCTGCATGTTTCTAAACGGTGCATGGTCTATCAGGGATGTCTGGGGTTGCACTGCTTTAAAGTTTTCCAAATTGCAGTGATCTTGAAATAGGAAAGGGTGTTTGGTGCCCCCAGTTGGTGCCCTCAAGAGCCCTCTTCTCTGCCAGGAGCTCTCCGTCCCCCACATCATAGTTCCTTTCCGCTGGTGACGGGTGAAGTCAAAAGGGTTTACCTTAGCGTTGGGACAACACAGAGCCAATTCCCACTTCAGATGCGTTCACCTCCACAATGATAGGAAGAGAGGGAACAGGATGCACAAGGACTGGTACGTCGGGCACCAGAAAGCCATGTTACGACAGCCTGGGTCCAGGAGAGTTGCCAGGGTCCTCCTTTGAGAAGGGACGTGAGGGGAGGTACCACCATGCTGAAGTACTTATGAAGCGGTGGTAGTAGTTGGCGAATGACAAAAAGCATTGGGGGTTTTGATGGAGGTAGGTACTGTCCATCACTGTACAGCACTGACCTTTTGGTTAGGTACTGTCCATTACTGTACTGCACTGACCTTTTGGTTAGGTACTGTCCATGACTGTACTGCACTGAC
>JACXGM010017969.1:0-13731 GCA_016801145.1 Umbra pygmaea | reverse complement strand
TGAAACGAAGCGACCGGCGTAATTTATAAGTTGGACCAATCAACGTGGACCTGGGAAAGGGAAAATGGAAAGACCCTGCTCTGGAGTAGGAGCTAAAAAGGTTATAGGAACGGCAGTGCGAGGAACTAAATAATCCCGCTATTTCTTCTATCGGAACACGAGAAAAAAATGGTTATAGGAACGTTATGTTCTAGGAACTGCAAAAATCCCTGCGGTCGGAAAGCGGCTAATCACTGCTGGTTTAGGATTGTGGGTAATGAAGTACTTATCCAAGACATTGCGATTAAAATTCATTTATCTCAAAACAAGGTTGGTGCCCCATTAACCTTTGGTGTCTATATGAGCATATACAATCGCTTGGTCATGTCGTTGCTGGTTTAATTCTACCACTGACGGTTACGATTTTATGGCTTATGCTCGAATTGTCAATGGAGAAAATGCATTATATTCTTACTTCCGGAGTCGGCTGTGGGCGGGACTGTTGAGGTCTATTCTCTTCTGCACACCATTAGAAAGGCGTGGCTACTGTGAAACGTCAGGCCGGGAGGATCCATCGCAGTGGTTGCTTTTTAGTGTGCTATGTTATTATTGGTTAGTGAGTTGTACACTGAAAATGTCTGAACCAATTAACAAAAAATATACATATTGTTGGCCAATCACAGAAGACGACGTTGACGTTTCCCAAAAACCAATGCAAATCCATTTCATATAAATTCAGCCTACACCCTCCTCTCATTCTCCTTTCCGTCTTGCACTTCTTGGAGTGGTAAGTGTTATGTAAGGGGTGTGTGGGTTCAGGTTAGGTTTAGATGTTTCTTAAATAACGTAGTTGATTGAACGTACCATGATGTATGTGGACTTGTTTCCTCTTTCTGAATGTAGCTTACTGGTACCTTGTTTGTTATACGTTAAATTACTTTTAGGCACGTGTCTAAACACGTGTGACACGGTTCGATTGCTAGGTCTTTGGCTAGTTTCCACGTAAATATCTACATTTTCAGGGTATACGATTTATTTAAAACACTTACAGTAATTACTAAGTAAATTGCGACTAGGAAATGCCACAGTGTGTAACTGTAGTTGCCTTTAGCGTGACAGGAGGGACTATTCATTTTTCAGAAACGTAGGCCTCCCATACTCTCATGAATGATGAATTAAATGTTGGTAGGGACATCTGAATTAATACTGAGGAAAAGCCAACAATTCTGACAATGGGATTAAATGTATTTCACTTAAGTATACCTTTTACGTTTTATGAACTAGCATTTAGAGTGCTTTAATATATTGGGAAAAACATTTTTTAATGGTACTAAATGAATCTGTCGGAGGGGGGTTGCTTGACGCTTAAAGCCAATGTGTTCGTAACGTCCAGTATTGGTACACTAGTTAATCTCTGAACTACGTTGTTGCAGCATTTCTCGATGGTGTAAATATATGTTGCCTCTTCTGATTTTGTGCAGATATCGTTAAGAAACTAAGCATGCAACAAGGCGAGTATTGTAACATACACCATTAGAAGTAATTCAAATTATTGTTCTGCCGCTGATGACACCATTTGCTACTCTTGATCTGTTTGGATGATGAGTCTTTAACCACCAATTACATGTTCTGAGGCACATTACCGAATGACTGAGTTGTAAAGAACTATTTTGAAGGCTTACCATTTTATTTAAATATTTTACAGCTGCAGGTCTTGGGTGTGCGTCTAGGTAAGTTTACACTTATGTTAACTGACATCAAGTGCTGTACATGATGATTGTAATAAAACATTGGGAATCTCTCTGAAAAAGAATGAAAGAGTTTGTTTTACTGATACAGTGCAGTGAAATGCATTTTTTTTTCTTCTCAGAGCCAAAATTAATTTAATGTCTTTGCCAGCAGGCAGTCCATGATGGGGTTGAGCCGTTGCTGTTGCACGTTACCAGTGCCTGCACAGCCAAAGCATGGCTACAAATCACTTACAGTGATGGCTGCGTAGTTCAAAATATGAAGGATTATCAGCGTTTGCTTATGAACAGCATATAGGTGGGTTTCCTTAACATCTTAACGTGATGGTTCGGAGTAATATAACCTTAGGGTCCTTCGCACCTTGACCTCGAGCCAGACATCCCCCCCCAAGCTTTTTTCTTTGTTATAACTTTGGTCGAGTTAGAGGTATCATTTGACTGGCTTAGTGCAGGCGCTAAAGGATCCAAGGATGCATCTTGTGAATAACCCCACTAATAATGCCCAGAATGTTACCAATCTTTTACAGTAGTACAAATGAGTTCTGTACTTATAATACACAAGGCATTAAAGTTTAAGTACACCTATTTTTACTACAGTAAAGGTTTGGTAACATTCCAGGCATTATTAGTGGGGTTATTTACGAGATACACCCTTGGTTCCGTTAGTGCCTGAACTAAGCCATTTGGGTGATATTATAACAACGGAATAAATCTTGAGGGTGGTTTGGCTCGAGGTCAAGGTGCAAAGGACCCTAGGGTTATATTACTTGTCATTTCAAATACTGTACATGATGATTGTTTAAAAACATTGGGAATCTCTCTGAAAAAGAATGAAGGATGTTTTTACTTTACTGATCTACTACAGGACAATGTATGTACATTTACCTCCCTGAGCCAAAATTAATCAAAAAAAATTTCTGCAGGTCCGTGTGGTGATCAGAACTTGATATGGTAAGCCACAGTGTCAACCATACACATGTCTGCAATACATTGGATACAATGATGACCTTATAGTTCAGCAGATTAACCATGAAGAATAATCAGCATTGTCTTTCGCTCCTATCTGATGTATCGACTTAAGTTTTATTTGGCCTCGACTCATCCACAAACACTGCTCAAGGTTACTAACCGTTTGTTTCTACTTCTACAGACTCTGGGGATGAATCCTTGTTAAAAGGCTAACTCTTCCCATGGTATGACATGCTGACTTTAAGAACATTAATACTTGATACAGTGATGACTACATAGTTCAGCTGAAAACCAATGATGAATTCTCAGCATTGTCTTTCGCTCCTATCTGACGTATTATCAGTAGAGAGGGACTTGTGTATTGCTGAAATGCAAACCTAAATTTTGTTTTGTTCTACAGGACACAAAGTTCCCCACGACAATGATTTATCTAGAAGTTAAGGTCCATACGTGGCTGATGGATGAATGAGGTAGGCTATAAAAATGGCTCACATTGACGTTAATGAGCAATCTGAAAGGATGAGGAGAATCAGGTCACTGATCTTGTTGAGGACAGACATTGTTTATACACTGATCATGATTGTGCTCCTCTCTTGCTGCAGATTGAAAATCCTGAGCTCTTTACTAACATCAATTTTATTTTTAGGCTGACAAGAGGCAGTGCACATGCATGTCTTGGACGTTGTAGGTGAGTTACTGTTCATTGCAGATTAAAAGGGTACAATAAATATTGTAGAAATTGTCAATGTTCCTGAATTGAAGTAATTGACAGTCTCACTCATCACTTTGTGTATTTTACGTACGTCTTACAGATTTTTGGGGTTCTTTGAAAACATTTGGTTCACAATCTCAAAGTTGGCTCAATTTTTGGCGTTTGTCGAGAGCAGTAACCTTTTGCTGTAGCACTCCAGGTGGCTGGACCCTACCCCTTGTGAGTGCTGACTGGGGAGACGGTCAATTATTTCAAGCAATATATGAACATAGACAAATTTTATGATATCATGATTGTTCCCCTGTTAGAACAATGCAATCTGAAAGGATGATAAGAATCAGTTTGCTGATCTTGTTGAGGACATGCATTGTTACACACACTGATCATGATTGTACTCATCACATGCTGCTTTTTGGAGAGCTTGAACATTTTTCCACAAGTTTATTTTTAATTTTTTCCAGGCTGACAGGATGCAGTACACATGCCTTCTGTGGGTCCATGGCTGGGCAGTACAGTGTGGCTGAAGGCCTGTCAAATGTCAGTACGGTTGTGCCTCAGGTCAGTGTACATGCAACTATGTGAAATTCATAACTGTTTCAATGATGCTTAAATGTCTGACCTGAATTATAATGTGGACATTATTTATCTGAGAAACTATTATCTGTACTCAGTTAATTTTATGACTTAATTTTCCTAATTGACTCTTGTCTCTTTAGATCTCGAATGTTGTATGGCAGTTTAAACAAGGTGAGTGTTGGTGATGTGGGTGACGTTGTGTTTTGTTATCATAACCTATGATGATGTAATTTTGCCAAATGACTTTTCTGATTATAACCCTACCGTTCCATTTATATTCCTGAGGTTACCTAATTTACTGATGTTATAGTTTTGTATTTAATCTGGTTGGTTAATTGTCTTTTTATTGCCCTTAGGTGTGATGGAAGTTGTGCAGATGTCACCCTTGGATTCTGCTGTACATGAGTAGACTTGAAGACTGAAATGTCACATGTTCAGAGTTGATATTTTTTCAATAAAATTTGTTTTCCAAGTGTGAACTTCTGAGTATTATGTTCATGTCAATGTTTAAAGTGTTATGCGTCGACCAGTTAAGGGTTTATTCAAGTTAATTTGCTTTGGAATTCCTTGTGTGTAGTCTACATTCATGTACAACAGTATGGAGCCTTTGAGACCAGGTTTGATATTTTGCAGTGTGCCAATGTAATACAATTAAATAACTAGTAAAATTCTGGCAGTCATTAAACTGATAATGCAGTTGGCGATATTTCCAGTCAAGCATTGTTTGGCTGGCTTTCTAACGTTAAGCTGCCAGGGTTTCATGTTTGTCAACTGCAAGTATTGTACAGTGACAACACAGCCTAAATGCTGTAATAACACAGCTGTGCAAGAATTAAAATACGTAGTCTGCGTCTTCAGAAACAAATATTAAATTATTGTACCTAGTCTGTAGCGTAGTATCGGGTTCCAACTTTTCTAGCATTGTCTGGTAGGACTGCCGCGTACATGGTTCAAACCGGGATGTGACGTTTGGAACTCCGAATCATTTCCTGTGTTTCACGCAATTCGGAGTTCGTTTGACTCCGGCTCACTGGTTTGAATGGGACAAAGGCTTGAAGATAGCGGCGAATGAACGTGTTTACCGACACCTTTCAATTTGACGAAAGCAGTAATGTTTCTGTATGTAATGCCTTTATTTTGGGCTGTGTCTGCAAAGGCCGATTTTCTTCAATTTGAAAGCATATCAAATGCGTCTACGTATTATTTCAATTACATATATTGTAATATATGGGAAGGAGACTGTCAACCGAATCAAGATGATGCTACTCAGCAAGGTTTGCTGTGTTTTGTGTTTATTCTGCCGAAGTATCGAAATTGAGACCGCTTTCCAATGTTCTCGGGTGTTTTCAAATGGGGTTTGTCCGCAACGGACACTACTGTGATTGCATGGGATTCATTTATATTGTAGGTTGAATTCTTTTTCCAGACGTTTTGTCTTAGGTAAATTGACTGATTTGGAGGTGTATTCGAACATCTAAAAATAATTATATAATTCAACATTATTTGGTAACTGTCATTCCGTTGTTGATCTGATTGCAACAGAGGTTTTTATTTAGTGGGTTTTCATTTCAGTACCTTCCAGGGACCTTTGGGCAGGGTTGCCTCAAGACTACATCAATTTTTTCTCAAAGTGGTATTGCAGCCTGGGACAGTGCTGTGAGTCAGGGGATTGTCGGATAACGAATAATATTACAGGTATGACTTCATAAAGAGATTGATTTACGTAGTCTGTTGCTAACAGTTATGTGTTTTTGGTGCAGTCTCCCACATGGTCTGGTTTCACCTTTTTCTTTCCCCAGGTCTGGCTAATGATCTACAGTTAAAGCTTCATGGCCAGCACCTTGCCCAGTCTGTGGTTCTAAAGGCTTTGCAAGGCTTCGTCAGTAACCCTGAATCCAATAAGCCATTGACACTGTCGTTTCATGGCTGGTCGGGAACGGGCAAGAACTTTGTGGCCCGGATTGTTGCTGACAACTTGTATCGGGACGGAGTGAAAAGCGAGTGTGTGCGTCTATTCATTGCCCCGTTCCACTTCCCCCATGCCAGACTGGTTGAAACATACAAGGTGAGCTGAGTTGGCATAGAGATGAGTGATCTCTGCCAGTAACGTTTGAAAAAGCAATGTTGCGAATAATACATATTAAAGGAAATCCATCTTTTGTTGTATTTCATTGTCAATATTAATGGACTAGGACTAACCAAAGGGGCAACAAGTTGGCCTAGTGGTTAGGGCATTTGATTGCCGTTTTTAAGGACCTATGTTCTTCTGTGAACAAGACAGGAAACCCTAATTGCAAACTCAGTATATTGTTACAAACACACGAATAGTCAAAGTCGTTTATTTATCATATGCATCGAATGACATCACATCATCCTATGCAGAGAAATTCTTTTGACATGGCTCGTCACATCTATGCAGTGGGCTTAAAAAGATTTACAACAATATAAAGAATTTTAAAACAATAATGACAATAGTAATAATAATAATAGGCTATGTACTGAGGAGTGATAAAGCATAAAGTGACCAGAGAATGTTAGTGCTCAACAGATGATTTGTGATCAGTGTCAGTGTTCCATGTTGAGCAGCTGAATGGCCTGGGGGAAGAAACTGTTTTTAAGTCTGGTAGTCCGTGCCTTGATGCTACGGTAACGTCTGCCAGATGGCAGCAGTGAGAAAAGTTCAGGGCCTGGATGGCTGTGGTCTTTTAGAATGTTCTTAGTTTTCCTAATGCATCGCTTCTGGTAGATGCCTTGCACGGAGGGGAGGGAGCAGCCTATGATGCGCTCCGCTGACTTCACCACCCTCTGAAGGGCCTTACGATCATCAGCGGAGCAGCTGCCGAACCAGGCTGTAATGCAGCCTGAGAGGATGCTCTCAATGGTGCACCTGTAGAAGTTAGTTAAAATCCTGCCAGACATGCCAAACTTCTCGAGTCTCCTCGGGAAGTATAGGCGCTTTTGGGCAGTCTTTGTTGCCGAGATTGTCTCTCTGGACCATGTGAGGTTGTCACTGATGAACACCCCGAGGAACTTGAACTCTAAAACTCTCTCGACTTCAGCTCCATCGATGTGTATGGGGGCAGGACCCTCCCTCTGCTGCTTCCTGAAGTCCACTATCATCTCTTTTGTCTTGCTGACGTTGAGAGAGAGGTTGCATGTATTTATTAATTAACAGAAGACTTTGCACACCAGTAATTGAGTGAAAGGTTATCATTTTGTCCTCATTTTCTAGGGCCAGCTTAGAGAAGCTATCCGGGACATGGTGCTACGTTGTCCACAGACACTTTTCATCTTTGATGAGGCTGAGAAACTGCATCCGGGCCTTCTAGATGCCATAAAGCCCTTTATGGACCATTATGACAGTGTGGACGGAGTTAGCTACAGGAGTGCTGTCTTCCTATTTCTCAGGTTAGCCATACACAATGTCAATTCTTGTAGGGTCTCTTCCACTAACACGTAAAACAAACTTAAGTGTTCAAAGTCCTGTTTAAATGTCTCAGAGTCCTTTTGCCAAACTCTGCTTTGATATGTTTTGTAGTAATATTGGTGGGGCAACCATTAACGATGTAGCGTTGGATTTCTGGCACTCGGGGCAGAACAGAGAGGACATTGGGATGGAAGACTTGGAACATCAGCTACGTGCTGAAGCTATGGAGTCTGAAGGTACCTTGAGGTGTCTTTACAATTGCTCACACATTTTCAGCATCAGAAATATGTATTTTTGAAAGTTATTTAAGAATTTACATTAATGCTGTCATGTTATGGCAGTTTAAATCTCAAGTAGTGTTTTAATTTTATGGTTTCTTTTTTGTGTTTTATTTTTGGGGGGTGGGTTTATATTTTTTAATAAACAATAATATATAATAGTATATAATAAACGGATGAATAGCCGGCAAACCAAACATTTTTCATTGACAACCCAAACATTTTAATTGAGTGCATAATCCCTTCTTTAATACTCCTCTTTGTACCTGACTGGTGGTAGTTGCGGCGCTGGGTTAACTGTTCCCTACTCTTTGGGGGACAATGCAATTTAAGACCATGGATGTTTCAAGTAATTAGTCACAAACGATGACGCAGATAAGCAAATCTGTCAGTTGCAAAGGGGAGGAAATCTCAAAACATCTCAAGACTGTTTAAATATTAGAATGCTCTTACTACTGAGTTATGGTTGTTTCATCATATTTCACCTTACATTTGAATGCACTTACTGTACGTTGCTCTGGATTAGAGCATCTGCTAAATGACTAAAATGTACATGTTTAGACTTGATTATAAAGTCTTAGACTAAAATGTACATGTTTAGACTTGATTATAAAGTCTTAGACTAAAATGTACATGTTTAGACTTGATTATAAAATCTTAGACTAAAATGTTAATGTTTAGACTTGATTATAAAGTCTTAGACTAAAATGTTAATGTTTAGACTTGATTATAAAGTCTTAGACTAAAATGTTAATGTTTAGACTTGAAAAAGAGCTTATTTTAAAAGTAGCTAGATTAGAAGTAGCTGCATTGCCACGATGTAAGTTTAGAAAAGTTATGCAAAGGTTTATTATGCCTTTATTATGGTGTTGATTTGCCTAAATCATTTCTATTGTAAAATTGTTAACTGTTCACTACTTCTATATTTACATATTATATCTGAAGCAAGATGATACAGTATATTTACATATTATATCTGAAGCAAGATGATACAGTATATTTACATATTATATCTGAAGCAAGATGATACAGTATATTTACATATTATATCTGAAGCAAGGCGATACAGTATATTTACATATTATATCTGAAGCAACGCGATACAGTATATTTACATATTATATCTGAAGCAAGGCGATACAGTATATCTACATATTATATCTGAAGAAAGGCGATACAGTATATTTTCAGAAAGTTTGATGGAACCAACACAACTGAATAATAACTGCATTCAAATCAATCAATTAGTTATTATTCAAATAATTAACATAGAAAGACAGAAAGGGTGGTGGCAGTGTATCTATTTTAGGTATACTTTATAAAGTTGTGTATGTCAGAGCCCTTGAGAAAGAGTTGCGTCAATGGAGACTAAAAAATGGTACGGTCACGTGGTTCGTCACGTGGTTCATGGGTCACGTGGTTTGGTCACATGGTTCATGGGTTCCAGATAGTTCCAAGCGGGTAATTTGAATGCATTGAATTCTATAAGAGCAGTGGTAACAACAGTGATTTGGGGGATGATGTATAATACGAAAGCTTTAGTGCTGTAAATTGACACGTTAAATGTTTAAAATTTACAACAGCATTGCAAAATATTATTATGTTTATATTAATATTACGCTTTATTATGTCGGATAAATTATGATTATAATACAGGTTTTCAAAATGAATTCAGATTTAAAGTTATTCCCTCAGTGAGGAGCTGATGAAACAATGCTTCTCTACAGTGACACGGGTAGGAGCTCACGTGTTTGGAACTACTGGGGGTCTCCATGATCCACTATCGCTGTAAAAAACATGCCAGATGAAGTGAACGGAGGTGACTCAACTCTCTGAAGGACTCCGGTGTATGTTATTTGAAAATGGGCAGTTATTGTATTTAGATTTTGCACTGCAGTTTTTGCTGTATGTGCTGTGTATGCTACTGCTATACAGTAGTATAGATAACACACTAACCTACATCTGTTCTATCACTCTTCAGTTGGCCCTTTTAAATACATGGGAGGGACATCATTAAACCCCACTTCTACCTTAGGTGGGTTTCAAAATGATTGGCACCCCTGACTGGCAATTTACAAACAATAACATTTATTAATGTTGCAATGGAACCAACCAAAATCATACAATTATTTAACACACAAGAAATATCACCAAGATCAATGTTCCATAGTTATTGGCACTTTTTATTTAGTACTTAGTACAGCCACCTGGGGCAAGAATACCAGCATGGAGTCTCTTCCTGTAATGTTTACAAGGTTAAGGAACACATCTGGAGGGATTTTGGACCATTCCTCTATGCAGATCCTTTCACGATCCTTCACATTCTTGGGTTTGCACTTATCAACTGCCTTCTTCAACTCAACCCACAGGTTTTTGATTGGATTGAGGACTGACGACTGAGTATGGCAACAGCAGAACAATGATTTGTCACGGAACCATTCCTGTGTCGATCTTGAAGTAGTGACGATCTTGAGGTAGGAAGTGAGTACACCCCTCACATTTTTGTAAATATTTGATTATAACTTTTCATGTGACAACACTGAAGAAATTACACTTTACTAGAATGTAAAGTAGTGTGTACAGATTGTATAACCATGTAAGTTTGCTGTCCCCTTAAAATAACTGAACACACAGCCATTAAGGTCTAAACTGCTGGCAACAAAAGTGAGTACACCCTTAAGTGAAAATGTTCAAATTGGGCCCAGTGTCAACATTTTGTGTGGCCCCCATTTTCTTCCAGCACTGCCTTAAACCTCTTGGGAATGGAGTTCACCAGAGCTTCACAGGTTGCCACTCAATGACAACATCACAGAGCGGATTTTTCATGCTGTAGTGCACAGCACATGCACTTATTCTTTGGCTTTGTAACTCAGAACAATTCGTAAACAGAATTTATTATTTACAATCCTCTTGCAGGCACATCGAATTTAGGGATCAATTTAATTATAAGTGGAATTTATAACTTCATGAAAATAATATATTTTTCAGCATATATATGAAGCAATGAAATTCAAGTATTTTTATGCTAGCTTCTCTTTTGTTTCACACTTCATGTCTTGGAACGAAACGGTTGTCAGGGGGCAATGTTGAAATGTTTAAACTTGTCTTCATCCATTTTTTCTTTAATTAGGTAAAGAACACTGCCTAGCAACTATCACTAGGAATATTCTGATCTCACGGACACGCAATTCTACTCAGAACATTGGACGTTGCTGCGCCCGACCTAGGATTTAAACCCAACCTTTTTACATTCAGTTGGTGCAACCGGCCCCAGAGCTTCACAGGTTGCCACTGGAGTCCTCTTCCACTCCTCCATGATGACATCACAGACCTGGTGAATGTTAGAGACTTTGCGCTCCTCTACCTTCCGTTTGAGAACGCCCCACAGATGCTCAATAGGGTTTAGGTCTGGAGACATCCTTGGCCAGTCCATCACCTTTACCCTCAGCTTCTTTAGCAAAGCCAGTGGTGTGTTTGGGGTTGTTATCATGTTGGAATACTGCCCTGTGGCCCAGTCTCTGAAGGAAGGGGATCATGCTGTTCTTCAGTATGTCACAGTACATGTTCATTCATGGTTCCCTCAATGAACTGTAGTTCCCCAGTGCCGGCAGCACTCATGCAGGCCCAGATCCGGACACTCCCACCACCATGCTTGACTCTAGGCAAGACACACTTGTCTTTGTACACCTCACCTGGTTGCCGCCACACGCTTAACACCATCTGAACCAAATTAGGTTATCTTGGTCTCATCGGACCACAGGACGTGGTTCAAGTAATCCATGTCCTTAGTCAGCATGTCTTCAGCAAACTGTTTATGGGCTTTCTTGTGCATTTTCTTTAGAAGAGGATTTCTTCTGGGACGACAGCCATGCAGACCAATTTGAGTGGAACCTGTCCTGATGAACCACTGTATGGTCTTGGCCACCTAGCTGCAGCTTAGTTTCAGGGTCTTTGCAATCTTCTTAAAGCCTAGGCCATCTTTAGGTAGAGCAACAATTGTTTTTTTTCAGCTCCTCAGCAAGTTCTTTGCCATGAGGTGCCATGTTGAACTTCCGGTGACCATTTTGAGGGAGTGTGAGAGTGATAAAACCAAATTTAAAGGTACAATATGTAGTTTTCCAAAACAATAACAAAAGTTGTACTTTACATTAAAAATGCAAACATCACTATGCTAATACTATATATATTTGTTAGTTGTGTACTTATATTACTCAAATTTTTCCACCAACTTTCAAACACAGAGAAATTTGTAATGTAATTCGAAGACACGGGACGTTTCATTTTGTCTTTTGTCAATGGCATCGTATAACCTTTGACTCTTCTAGTTGCTCTAAGTTCCAGGAAACCGCCAAACATAACGTAAATAAAGTTATAATATATTTTACAATACATTACTTTGTCAGAGAACATTATTTCTGCCGGAGACGCTAAATTGGCAGGTTGTCATTGACAACGACAACAAAACCCATGATCCAACGCTACTTCTCGACGTCATCAAAGTACATGTTTTGCTATTGTTTTGATTGAGAGACCCTTAGCGGCCAAAAACTACATATTGTACGTTTAACACTCCTGCTCCCCATTCACACCTGAGACCTTGTAACACTAACGAGTCACATGAAACCGGGGAGGGAAAATGGAAAATTATGCCCAATGTGGACATTTTCACTTAGGGGTGTACTCACTTTTGTTGCCAGCGGATTAGACCTTAATGGCTGTGTGTTGAGTTATTTTGATGGGACAGCAAATTCACACTGTTATACAAGCTGTACACTCACTACTTTACATTGTAGCAAAGTGTCACTTCTTCAGTATAGTCACATGAAAAGTTATAATCAAATATTTACAAAAATATGAGGGGTGTACACATTTTTGTGAGACACAGTATATTTTTGGTCATTGTTTTGTTCGGAAGTCCACCTACGGCCAAGTCCCAGCCTTCTGGCAGAGACGACCAAATTGTCAGCCAAAAATGCCTGATACTTGGTGGAATCCATTGTCATCAATCTTGACTAGTACCCCTGGACCTCTGGAATAAAACAGCCCCAAAACATTACTGACCCACTACTATATTTCACCGTAGGTATAAGGTGCCTCTCCTTGTATACATCTCGGTTTTGACGTCCAACATGCCAATGCTGTATCTGATTAAAACGTTTAATTTTGGTCTCATCTGACCAGAGAAACTTCTTCCAGTCATAATTTAAAAGAGGTTTAGTAAACTCTAAGCGCTTACGTCTGTGTTTTGGGGTCAGAAAAAGCTTTCTTTTGGAAACCCTTCCAAAGAGGCCGTGGTTGTAGAGGTGGTGTCTGATGGTCCTTTTTCAAACCTGGTGACCCCAAGACGCCACCAAGGTCTGCAATTCTATCAGTGATTTTGGGGGATTTTGTTGTATCTCTCACAATCCTCCTCCCTATTTACCTGTGAGGTTTTCATTCCTGGTTTAATTTTGGTAGATCTTATTTACAATAATCTTTAAGGGTGCCATTGTAAAACCTTGATTTGGAGGACATTGATTTTGGTTGGTTCCATTGACACATTAATTAAGTACAGTATTTCACATATGTTGATATTTAGAGTTTTTCTCTATAATTGTATTGTTTATATTTTTTACGGTATTGTTTGTGCATATGCACCATCTTGGAGACCTTGAATGGAGTCCTGTATGGGGCTCCAGTCAAGGATTCCATAGTTCTGCTGGGGGACTTCAACGCGCACGTGGGCAATGATGGAGACACATGGAGAGGGGTTATTGGTAAGAACGCCCTCCCTGATCTAAACCCGAGTGGTTGTTCGTTGTTGGACTTCTGTGCTAGTCATAGATTGTTTATAACGAACACCATGTTCGAACATAGGGATGCTCATAAGTGTACTTGGTACCAGAGCACCCTAGGCCGAAGGTCAATGATCGATTTTATAATCGTTTCATCTGATCTGAGGCCATATGTTTAGGACACTCAGGTGAAGAGAGAATCGGAGCTTTCAACCGATCACCATCTGGTGGTGAGTTGGGTCAGGGGGTGGGGGAAGACTCTGGACAG
>JACXGM010017968.1:0-19455 GCA_016801145.1 Umbra pygmaea | reverse complement strand
ACACACACACACATTTACACACACACACACATTTACACGCACACACTTCATTCTAAAACTTTCACAATACCTGAAGTACCTGTTGTTGTTCGAGGGTTAAACGACTCTTCATCCCAAGCATACAGGGTCCATGTAGGATGTTGGTAACATTTTACTGGGAATAATAATAGTGAATTAGATGTCTGCATTCATCCTGATGACTATTCTAATACTGATTAAAACCTCCCAACATGCGTCCCTGTAGACAGACTTTCCAAGAAGAATGACTGTAATAGCTGTGAAATCTGTGAGTGGCAGCTGTCAGCACTCCTGTTGGTCTGTTATCATCTCTCTGTCTGTTCCTTTAGGTACGGCCCCCACCAGGATGCAGACCCATTCAAGCCTCGCGTCCCGGCTCTCATCCACCATTTTGTGGCCTACAAAAACCAGGATCATGGAGCCTGGCTCAGGGGAGGAGATGTATGGCTGGATGACTGCCAGTGAGTAGCTAATGAGGAGATGTATGGCTGGATGACTGCCAGTGAGTAGTTAATGAGGAGATGTATGGCTGGATGACTGCCAGTGAGTAGTTAATGAGGAGATGTATGGCTGGATGACTGCCAGTGAGTAGTTAATGAGGAGATGTATGGCTGGATGACTGCCAGTGAGTAGTTAATGAGGAGACGTATGGCTGGATGACTGCCAGTGAGTAGTTAATGAGGAGATGTATGGCTGGATGACTGCCAGTGAGTAGTTAATGAGGAGATGTATGGCTGGATGACTGCCAGTGAGTAGTTAATGAGGAGATGTATGGCTGGATGACTGCCAGTGAGTAGTTAATGAGAGAGTGGAAGGAGTCACTTGAGCATAGATGAATGATGGAAGGATAAATGATGGATGAATGAAGGATGGATGAATGATGGATGGACAACGGATGGATGGATGGCTGAAGGATGAAGAACGAATGGATGAAGGATGGATGAATGATGGATGGATGGATGAATGAATGATAGATGGATGGAATAAGGATGGATGGATGAAGGATGGTTGAATGATTGATAGACAGATGAAGGATGGATGATTGATCGATAAAGTATGGATGAATGATGGATAGATGAAATGGATGAAGGATAGATGAATGATAGATGAATGATAGATGAAGGATGGATGGATGAAGGATGGATGATCCTGTAGGCATCTAGAATGATCACTCTCCTGCAATAATCTACACAGATCACCGCCTTGTAGGCATCTAGAATGATCACTCTCCTGTATGTATCTCCAATGATCACTCTCCTGTATGTATCTCCAATGATCACTCTCCTGTAGGCATCTCCAATAATCACTCTCCTGTAGGCATCTAGAACGATCACTCTCCTGTAGGCATCTAGAACGATCACTCTCCTGTAGGCATCTCGAACGATCACTCTCCTGTAGGCATCTAGAACAATCAATCTCCTGTAGGCATCTAGAACGATCAATCTCCTGTAGGCATCTAGAACGATCACTCTCCTGTAGGCATCTAGAACAAGCAATCTCCTGTAGGCATCTAGAACGATCACTCTCCTGTAGGCATCTAGAACCGTCCTGTAGGCATCTAGAACGATCACTCTCCTGTAGGCATCTAGAACGATCACTCTCCTGGAATAATCTAGAACAATCACTCTACTGCAATAATCTACACAGATCACCGTCCTGTAGGCATCTACACCTACTGTAGCACTGAACATTGGACATGCTGACAAAACTGCACTTTTGCCTATTTAAATATTTTTAAGGCAGATCTTCCCGGACGGCAGTTGTGATTAGTTGACTTATGTCCCATCTCTGTAGTCACCCAATAATATTATACTTAAATCGGTTGAGGTAAGGAACACTGAGGAACTGAAGATATCATGAATTGCTTTTCAGGCTATGGAAATTGATAGAGTTTAATGTCCACCAATCCATCATCCAAATATTTTATTATTGCTTTTTATCATCCACCCTCTTAATGCTCTAGGGAACACGAGTCATTAAACAGGGTAGGTATAATCAAGTAAGGTCATTGTAGGAGCCAGGATCCCCTCACTGCCATCCTATAAAAAAGGATTAAAGGACAACTCCGGCGCAAAATTTACCTAGGGGTTAATATCACATGGGTACAGAGTCGACCGTTCTCTGGGATATGTTTTCATGCTAATCGAATGCACCCAGTTTCAGTGCAAACTGATAATTATCATATAACGCTAGTTGTGAGAGCACATTTGTAGTAAAAATAAATCGCTATTATAGACCACTAACAAGGCTCAAAATAGCACCACACTTCCACGATAGCATAATGAGAGTCCCTACATGCTAACCGAAGCATTGAGAATTTTGTGAGTGTACAGACAGTTTATTAGAAATATAGTTTAAAAGACATGACCGTTAGTGTCTACAAGGCAGCCGCCATCTTCGGAAAACAGACTCGATCGGTCAAACCACAAACTCTGTGAGCTGAACTGTGACTTCAATGGCAAGAGCTTTTGCAGTCATTCATGCAGATCAATGAGCAAGACTTAAGGCTGGCAATGCGAAAACACAATTTGCTCACAGTTCAGCTCACATAGCACAGAGTCTGTCTTCCGAAGATGGCGGCTGCCTTGTAGGCACAAACAGAAATGTCTTTTAAACTATATTTCATAATAAACTGTCTGTACACTTACAAAATTCTCAAAGCTTCAGTTAGCATGTATGGACTCTCATTATGTTACCATGGAAGTGTGGTGCTATTTTGAGCCTTGTTAGTGGTCTATAATAGCGATTTATTTCTACTTTATCTATGCCCTCACAACTAGCATTATAAGGTCATTATCAGTTTGCACTAAAACTGGGCACATTCGATTTGCATGAAAACATATCCCAGAGAACGGTCGACTTGGTACCAATGTGTTATTAACCCCTAGGTTAATTTTGCGGCAGAGTTGTCCTTTAAGGTGGATAAGGGAACAAGTAGAGTGGTATCAAACCACATCCCAAACATTCACCCCGGACAGCTCTAAGCCAACGGGCACCATCCTCGATAGGACCCACTGGGATTGGACAGGATTGCAATGATGCAACTGTATTGAGAGGCAGGAGACCAATGTGGCATCCCTCCCACACCATTTCTACTGAACCCTGTCCTGCTTTTTTCCAATTGGTCAATATAAGGGGCAGGATAAAAGTCTGCTTCACTTCCTAAGTTTTGCTAGTGTTAAGAATGTTAATGTTGTATGAACGTAGATGTGGAAACCCTTGATAGTGCAGCCCACAATGTTGGTGTATTCCCACACTCACTGTAGACTGTTTCTGTGCTGAAACAGATTATGTTCTGCTGCTCTAATGTTCTGCGCACTTCAGGTGAATATTTCTAACAACTGTGTCTCACTCTCCAGATTTGCAGATAATGGCATTGGACTGACACTGGCTAGGTAGGACCCAAAGTTAATCATATCTGGTCATCCTGCATTTTTGTGTTTATATGTGTGTGTGCGGTTCTTGTTTGTATTTATGGGTGACGGATAAAGACCCCATGGCGTCACGGTAATTGGAAAACACCTTATATGGCCGGCTGCTTACGATGCAGTGGGAAGAAAGACTTTGAAACAGTGTGAAAGTAATTTGAGAGTGTGAAAGTGCCAGCTCTAGGGACACGGGCTTGGACATGGCTTGCAGCTTAAAAACCTGGACACGTACTCTCACACGCACTCACACACACTCACAGGGAAACACACTGGCATGGAATGGCTGGCAAACACACTTTTCACGCTCTCCTGCACACACTCGCTCTGTCTAAATCGCTCTGTCAGTCATTCACACATTCTCACGAAAATACACATACATACTTTGGGTTTTACTTTCCTTACAGGGAATGAAGAACTTATTCCCATTTAAAATCATATTAACCTTAAACGTAAAATACTCTAACGCTAAAATAATCATTCTGACCCTGACTGTAATTGTTAATTTTTGGTTTCCTATCCACTAAGGGGCAAATTATCCATTGTTTCCTATCATTGTGAAGATATTTGTCACTTTTGTCCTTTACATAAAACAATGATGTAAACACACATTTTAGCTTTTGACTACATTCTGGGGACCCAAACATTATTTCCATTGAAAATTATTCCCATTCCTATTTTTTCTAGCCCTAAACATCACACCTAACCCCAATTCTAACTCCAACTGTATTGTTTACCCTACCCCTGTGGCCCTCGACACCTGAACTTACAAGCTTAAATGTTATGTTACTATTTAATATGGGTTATGTGCAGCCCATTTAACTTGTTCATAGCCACAGTTGCACCCCACTGGCCAAAAGGTTTGAGAACAAATACCCAAAAGTGAAGATTTTTCCTCATACGTACACACAGTTTTCCTTGTTTTACGAACTTTCATGCATCTTTGGTCCTTCACCACATTAGTAAAACCTACAAATACATCTTACTGTCCTTTTTGGGACCGAAATGTGTAAAACCTTATTCTAAAATGAACCCTAACCATCACCGTAAAATCTACCCATAACTACTAATGCCTAACATTAATTCTAATTCTAAAAATAATTAGTATATAACAATAACCCCAAATCTTTTTCAGTGACGATTGGCAAAATGTTTTAGAGTGAGTTACTGTACTAGTCTTCTTCTCACATGTACAGTAATACACTCTCTCTCTATCTGTGTAGCGGGGGTACTTTCCCAGATGACGATGGTTCTCGCCAGGAGGTGAAGAACAGTTTGTTTGTTGGCGAGAGTGCGAACAGGGGCATGTCAATACCAGACAACCGTATCTGGGGCCCTGGAGGCCCCGACCTGAACGGGAGGACCCTGCCTCGTGGAGTGTGAGTGTTGACCTGTACACTGTGTCTCTTCCTGTCTCCTCTGCTGTTCTCGTGCTCTTCCCTTCATGACCTTTCCCTGGTTAGCCTGGTATAAACCCTCTGCATTTCAGCTGTTCACTGAGCTTGGCCAGATAGAAACACTGTCTGAACTGGTGCATATCTGACATTCTTTAGTGATCCACATCATCCATCATCCGGCTCCCAGTAGAGGTCATACTTTATCTCATCTAGAAACAAATATTTCCAGTCTGTTACAAAACAGTCCCAAGACGCAGCTGCTACACAAATACGCTGGGAACCACAGCATGGCAAACCGTAATGTTGACTTGATCCTTTCTTCTGTCTGCCTGTGCCTGTCTTTCACTGTGTGTCTCTCTTTCTAACTCGTGTCTTCTTCTCATCTGTCCTGCAGTGACTTCCCTATCCGAGGCATGCAGATCTACGACGGCCCCATCAACGTCCAGAACTGCACCTTTCGGAAATACATCGCTTTGGACGGTCGTCACACAAGTGCTTTTGGCTTCAGATTGAACAACTCCTGGCAGAGCTGCCCCAACAACAATGTCACCGACATCACATTCCATGATGTCCCTGTGAGTGTGTGTGTGTGTGTGTATTGCAACAACAGTGTAGGGGTCACCTGTATTTGTGAAGGAAGGTGTGATTTTTGGTTATGGGCAGTGTTTTGTCGTTGTCTTGCCATCCTCACACTCAACTCCCAACCTCTTTCACCTTCTCCTCCCTGTTCTCATCAGATTACGTCCCGGGTATTTTTCGGCGAGCCAGGCCCCTGGTTTAACCAGATGCAGATGGATGGCGATAAGACCACTATATTCCATGATGTAGACGGCTCAGTCAGCGAGTACCCTGGAGCCTTCCTGGTGAAACAAGACAACTGGCTACTGAGACATCCTGACTGTATCGACGTGCCTGACTGGAGGGCGGCCATCTGTAGTGGTCATTATGCTCAGGTTGGTTTGAAATGGACCCTGCAGGCACGCACACACGTACTGTACTATACTAATACGTGCACACATGCATACACACACTGTCATATCCACATACATGCACACACTGTCATATACAAATACGTGCATATACTGTTCTATACTAATATGTGCATGCACAGATACACATACTGTCATATACAAATACGTGCACATACTGTTCTATACTAATATGTGCATACATGCATACACACACTGTCATATACAAATACATGCACACACTGTTCTATACTAATACGTGCATACATGCATACACACACTGTCATATAGACATGCGTGCAAACACTGTTCTCTTTCTACTATGTGCATACATGCATACACACACTGTCATATACAAATACGTGCACACACTGTTCTATACTAATATGTGCATACACGCATACACACACTGTCATATACAAATACGTGCACACACTGTTCTCTTTCTACTATGTGCATACATGCATACACACACTGTCATATACACATTCGTGCACACACTGTTCTATAATAATATGTGAGTACATGCATACACACACTGTCATATACACATACGTGCACACACTGTTCTATACTAATACGTGCATACACACACTGTCATATACATATACGTGCACACACTGTTCTATACTAATACGTGCATACATGCATAAACACACTGTCATATACACATACGTGCAAACACTGTTCTGTACTAATACGTGCATACACACACTGTCAAAAAAAAAAATGTGCACCTACTGTTCTATACTAATACGTGCATACATGCATATAAATACTGTCATATACACATTCGTGCACACACTGTTCTCTTTCTACTACGTGCATACACACACTGTCATATTGACATACATGCAAACACTGTTCTCTTTCTAATATGTATATACACACACTGTCATATACAAAAATGTGCACACACTGTTCTATACTAATATCTGCATACATGTATACACACACTGTCATATAGACATACATGCAAACACTGTTCTCCTTCTACTATGTGCATACATGCATATACACACTGTCATATACACATTCGTGCACACACTGTTCTATAATAATACGTGAGTACATGCATACACACACTGTTATATACACATATGTGCACACACTGTTCTATAATAATACGTGAGTACATGCATACACACACTGTTATATACACATATGTGCACACACTGTTCTATACTAATACATGCATACACACATACACATACTGTCATATACACATACGTGCAAACCCTGTTCTCTTTCTACTACGTGCATACACACACTGTCATATTGACATACATGCAAACACTGTTCTCTTTCTATTATGTGCATACACACACTGTCATATACAAAAACGTGCACACACTGTTCTATACTAATATCTGCATACATGTATACACACACTGTCATATAGACATACATGCAAACACTGTTCTCCTTCTACTATGTGCATACATGCATATACACACTGTCATATACACATTCGTGCACACACTGTTCTATAATAATACGTGAGTACATGCATACACACACTGTCATATACACATATGTGCACACACTGTTCTATACTAATACATGCATACATGCATACACACACTGTCATATACACATACATGCAAACACTGTTCTATACTAATACGTGCATACACACTGTCATATACAAATACGTGCACCTACTGTTCTATACTAATACGTGCATACATGCATACACACACTGTCATATACACATACGTGCACACACTGTTCTATACTAATACATGCATACATATACTAATGCATGCATGGATACACACACTGTCATATACAAATAAACACAAGCCTTTAAACACTCATATACAAATAAAAATACACACATATGCAGGCTGTCGTATACAAATAAACACACGTATTCCCACAAACACACACACTGTCTTATATCGATAAACACACACACATTCACACACACACACTGTCTCATAAAAATAAACACATATACCGGTACTAATAAACACATGCATATACAGTACACACACACACGCACATACAAACTCTCTGTCTTATACAAATAAACACATGCACAAACACATACACTCTTATAAAAATAAACACATGCACAAACACACACACACACACACTCTTATACCAATAAACACATGCATATACACACACGCTATCTTGTACAAATTAACACGCACATACACACAGTCTTAAAGAAATAAACACATGCACACACACACTGTTTTATACAAATAAACACACGCACATACACATACAGTCTTATACAAATAAACACACGCGCACACACACTGTCTCATACAAATAAACTCACACACACACAAACACTCTCAAATACCAATGAACACACGCTTGGGTACGCAGGAAGTTTTCACACACATTCTATCACTCCATCACTCCCTCTCACAAACCCTGTCCAATCTTTAGCACGGTGTCCATCTGTGGTGGTTAGACACCATTAAGAGGCAATTAGCTCCAACGCACCACAAACCACCCTGCTACCTCAATCCCAACGCCGCCTAGGGCAGTGACATACATCACCACGCCCCCACAAACAGCTGCTCCCAATTCGCTTGTTTGG
This sequence comes from Umbra pygmaea, assembly GCA_016801145.1. NCBI lineage: Eukaryota > Metazoa > Chordata > Actinopteri > Esociformes > Umbridae > Umbra > Umbra pygmaea. The sequence continues at coordinate 11,084 of JACXGM010017968.1, read as the reverse complement.
TTTTGATAGATATTTAATGGACTTTTTCTGTTTGTTTTGTTTTGATTTAAATTGGTGGAAGAATTTCATCTCAAAGCTAACAAATTGTTCTACCCTTATGTCAAACACATTTCACACTTGTACCCAATTATCACGCTTACCTACTAATGTCATCAAGATTACTGTTTATAGAGCGTTTTAGTACTTTAGTTGTATCCTTAGGCAATACGACACCAGGGAATATGGTATATGGGCAGTATATCACGGCTATAAGCTGTCTCTGGCCACCATGCATCGCTGAGTAGGGTGGGACAAGCAATTGTTTTCATCTACAGAGCTATGAAATGAGATCCTCGCTTGTACAAATCCAGTCTTCTAGTCGGGTCCTACTTAAAACCTTGAACTGATCAGAAGCACGCTAATGAAACCAGAAAGTTCTACCAAACACAAGAGAACCCACACACAGTCCTCACACACATCTCTTCCACAACAATCTTCTTAATGTGTCGTTGAAGATTTAATGGCATTTCTGATAAGAGTACTAGTTTTAACCCCATTGTCCTGGCTAAGTACTCTGGGTAGGTAATAAATGCATTCAATAACGAAAGAACCTCTGGGTAAGAGAGTCAGCTAAATTACTAAAAGGTAAATGTAAAACATATATGTTTGCATCCTTTTTGCTACCAGTTTGAGTTTCCTTTAGGTTCTAATGGGTAGGCTATATGTTTGACGTTCCTTTATGTTCTAATGGGTAGGCTACATGTTTGAGGTTCTGTTGTATACTTTCGTGTAGTTTGTTGTGATGAGCACGACACTGCAGTAACCAGACACAGACCCGTAGCTTTACCTCGTAAGCACTTTGTACGCCCTCCCCCAAACTGACCCGCACATTACATTACTCTGCTATGTGCGTGTGTGCCTTTGTGCATTCACGTATGAGCCTGCTCCGTCCTCAGATCTACATCCAGACAAGGAACCCGGCGAGCCTCAACATGCAGATGGTAAAGGATGAGTATCCTGACCGTCCCCTTGACCTGGAGGGCGCTCTGGGAAAGAGGAAGCACTACCAACAGTTCCAGCCTGTGGTCATGTTGGCCAAAGACTACACTGTACACTGGGACCAGGCTGCACCGGCAGAGATCACCATCTGGCTCATCAACTTCAATAGGTAGCTACTGAATGCAGAGAGAAAAATATGGTTTGCTTCCTTCTCAAAAATATTGAGTTGCATCTGATCCAAAACCACAAACCATCATCAATATGGTATCAGAAATATTTAGGTCACTTGCATCATCCACCCAAACCCAAGAAAACCCAAACCCAGAAATCTCCTCATCATAAAGCCCATGTCATGCACTCACACTGCCTGTCTTCCCTGAACCCATTACCCTGCTGTGTCTTCTGATAGACCACCTTAAAAGGACGCCAAGGCATGTCTGATATTTCATAGTTTATGGTTGCTGTCACAGCATATGACATCGCCCCTGCCCAGCAGATATACTTAATAGGACTGGCACTCATTTAAATACCAGAGGCGTGGTAGTCATTTCAAGCATGTTAGCTATTCTGTTTGGCCTTAGATTACCCCAAACTCACTCTTACAGAGTTGAAGGATTACTGAATTTTGGGAAATGGGAATTACTAACAGTTACATGCTGCCATCTATTGGTAATGGAGTGGAACTGCAGGTTAAGCCTAACCATAAAGCATCATCAGATTCACCATAGTGGAACAAACCAGACTGAATGGTCACATGCAAAATTCTAGTCCTTGTAGATACCTGTCTCTAAGGTCCTCTCCCACATGTTAGGGCCCTATTTATTTAGTACACATTTCCCCCCAGTCCTACACCCCTGGTCACATGATTAATAGAAACTCATTGGCCAGTTGTAGGGTCTAAGTATGAAACAATTACTTAGTCACTGTCAGTCAAATTAAGAAATGTTGATGATGTCCTCGAACAAATTCAATAAATCAAACATTTAATTGTAAATCATGACATTATGGATAGATGCATTCTGCAATCCTCAATGTTAAATGTGTAGAGGTGTCAATTGAATAATATTGGTGTAAACCATAGAAATGGAAAGATTAAAAGTGCCATTCCAATGCAAATAAATGTAGCAGAATGGTCAGAGCGGCAGCCATTTTTATGTGTACCATTCCATTGCAAAGATCTAGCGCCCTACTTCCGCATTAAACCGATTTGAGTGTTGTTACCATGACAATTAATGACAGTCGCCATTTTTTTTCTACTAATCGAATAAGCAAGCAAAACAGTTTAATAAGGCTTCTATAGATTTAAGTTCTATGGTGTAAACATTGCTTGTTTGCGATCTAGGGAGGACTGGATCAATGTGGGCTTCTGCTACCCGCCAGGCTCCACCTTCACGGTCATCTCAGATATACACAATCGTCTGACCAAGCAGACCCGGAAGACGGGCTCATTCATGAGGACCTCACAGAGAGACAAGATCTACCACTCACACCCGACCAGAGGATACTTCTACTGGGAGGAAGATACCGGGTAAGGGGCGGGGTTAGTTACCCAGTGAGCATAGGAAGTTGAAAAGACGTTAATAATACCTCTTTATAAGTGAAAAGATGTTGACTAGACATTTAACAGAAGTCTTGAAATATTTTGCTCAGTGGAGAGTACTCATACATAAATTTATCGGTTGTTTTGGGAGTCAAAAGGAGTGTCTCTGAACAGCTGTGTGGTTATTAACTGAATAATCTGTTGTCTCCCACTCAGACTGCTCTTTGTCAGAGTAAAGGTAAATATAGTGGTTATAGTTAACTAAATATAGTGGTTATTAACTGAATAATCTGTTGTCTCCCACTCAGGCTGCTCTTTGTCAGAGTAAAGGCCCACAGTGAGAAGGAAGACTTTGCCTTCTGTTCAGTGAAGGGCTGTGAGAGAATTAAAATCACTGCTGTGATCCCTACGGGCAGCGGCCCCAGTAACTGCATGGCACAGGCCTACCCCAAGTATTCAGAGATGCCAATCGTAGATGTGCCCATGCCAAGCAAACTGCCCAGTGCAAAGCTGGTGAGGACAACTTGTTTTGCGTCAATATGTCATATGAGCATATTATATTTTAGCAGATGCGTATTGGATATCTTATTTTACTCAAATCTCATTGTATCTCATTGTACAGTTTTTAATATCCTCATTATACATTATATGTAATATATCTCATCATACATTAGTTCTGATATATAAATCATTATACTGTGTATCTAATATATATCCATATGCTTTACAGTCATGGTCAAAGGTTCTGAGAATGTCACAAGTACATTGGTCTCCACAATTTTGCTGCTTCTTTTTTGTTTCAACGTTTTATTTTAATTAAGTGAATTACAAAATGCAAAGATGAACAGTCCTTAATGTCTGCAAAATGTAGTAACTCATCCAAAACATTTACATTAATTCCTGCTTCCAAACCTACAGTAGTTGTTGTGTCAGTAAATTGACCAATGCAACCAAAATTAAAAAAGCTTGTCATCGCGTGAGCCGTGCTGGTCAAAATCTTTAATGTTTTTACACAAAGGCAGTCAAAGAGGATAAAACAAGAATGTTTTTTGTTGACAATGACTGGTTACTATACAATACAAGACTGTCAGTTTTGTTTAGCTGAATGCTATTGTGTATCACACTGAGCTACTTACAGTACAGATTTCAACAGTAGCTAAAAGTTTACTGGGAAAAGTCAATACTGTACAATACTGTAGTACACAAAACATTTGTATGTATAATGTACATTTAGTTCTGTTGCAATGGGTTGCATTTCACATTTGCATGTTCATTTGAATATACATTTACTTTCGTAAATTCAATGAAGTTTAAACTTGTTGTTGTAATTCTATAATGCAATACTGAGTTATGTGAAAATCATCCAAAGTTTAAAGATATAATATCATAATTTATGTAATGCTCGCTGTAATCAGTGTGTTTTGGGTCAGTGTGTCATGAGTGACAATGTGTGCTTTCTTATTGAGCATTATTGTCAGTGTTAGGGTCAACAAGCTTCTTTAAAAACATGTATAAAGTGTTTGGTTTGAGTGGGTTTTGGAGGTGAGATTAACTGTTTGGCCAAGATGAATGTTGGCAGTGTACACTGTATGAAGAGTTTTGAAAAGGTGGTTTCAGTTTTGACTGATGTGGTTTAGCAATTGAAAGAAAAAGTTAATTTTCATGGCAAAGAGGGACTTTGTGTGATTCATTGCAATTCATCTGATCACTCTTTATGACATTCTGGAGTATATGCAAATTGCCATCATCAACACTGAGGCAGCAGACTGTGAAAATGAGTATTTCTGTCACTCTCAAAACTTTTGACCATGACTGTATATCTCATACATCTCTTCTTTCTTTACTGTAATTTACAGCACACGTCAGACCACTTTCTGGAGATCAAGCTGGAGTCGTACAACACGCGCTTTTTCCACATAAAGGAGGACTTTGCTTACACAGAGGTATGTGTTTGTGTTTGAGCGCGTTTGAGGGCGCGTTTGAGGGCGCGTTTGAGGGCGCGTTTGAGGGCGCGTCTGAGGGCGCGTCTGAGGGCGCGTCTGAGGGCGCGTCTGAGGGCGCGTCTGAGGGCGCGTTTGAGAGCGCGTTTAGGCATGTGTGCTATGTGCACCTTTGTGTTTGTACTTTCTTTGTGCATTAAGAAACATGCTCTTACTATATTGTGACTGTGTGTTGTTGTCACCGGTCAGTTCAACAGCAGGAAGTTATATCAGCCAGACGAGGGGGTACAGCTGACGGTGATAGACGGCCATGATGGGCAACTGCTGGAAGGCAAAGGCTTCAGGAACGCCATACTGCAGGGCATCCCGGCCCAGGTGGAGAGCTACGTTAACAACTTAAAAAACAAGTAGGAACAGACACATCTGCATTGCACGCATGAATATACATGCTCATACACACACTTACAATTGAGGTATTTCATTCGCCACGGTGATTGTTATCAAGAGACAGGTTGGCCATAATAACCGAGAGACAGCGGTACCTAGCCAGCTGACTCCCTCTTGACACAGTAAGAGGATTAATGTGGTCAATGCTGACCACACCAAGCTATATCTGTATTCCAGTCTGTCTACTTATAACACATGGTTTGCAGGGACACAGAGTACTGGAGTAGAATAGAAGCTGTAACAAGATCATGGTGTGCAGGGACACAGAGTACTGGAGTAGAATAGAAGCTGTAACAAGATCATGGTTTGCAGGGACACAGAGTACTGGAGTAGAACAGAAGCTGTAACAAGATCATGGTTTGCAGGGACACAGAGTACTGGAGTAGAATAGAAGCTGTAACAAGATCATGGTGTGCAGGGACACAGAGTACTGGAGTAGAATAGAAGCTGTAACAAGATCATGGTTTGCAGGGACACAGAGTACTGGAGTAGAATAGAAGCTGTAACAAGATCATGGTTTGCAGGGACACAGAGTACTGGAGTAGAATAGAAGCTGTAACAAGATCATGGTTTGCAGGGACACAGAGTACTGGAGTAGAACAGATTCATAATAATCCTCATTAATAGAAGTATTCTGATGGGCTTTCTTATCCATTCAGAGACACACACAGACAAACATCCAGAATATCTAAGCCTAAAATGTACCCAAAAATCTCCCCAATATTTACTTATTCATCTGTCTATCTCTCTCTTTGTTTCCTCTCCTTTCATCTCCTCTTTCTCCCTCTTTTCCCTCTCATTCTCTCCATTCTACATCTCCGTAGTTCCATAGTCATCATAACTTCTAAGGGTCGTCTGGTGACTCGGGGCCCCTGGACAGCAATACTGGAAAGTCTTGGTGCTGAGAAGACCTTCAGATTAAAAGGTAACTTACTACTAACTACACAGGTCTGGCCTGGCTCAACAATTACATTTAACCTTGGAACTGTAAAAAAAAAATGGTAAAAGATGATAATTATTGGCTTTAAATTGTCAGATGCTTGTTGGTTTCAATGGTCTGTATGAGGGTATTTAAAGAGCAAGAAAATGCAGATAGAATAATACAATTTTAAGCTCTGGATTTCTAGGATGTTTCTAGATGGCATTTCCACCGACACCCAGCAGAGGGCAATGTTGTTATTATACGTATTATATTGTATTATATACAGCTCTGACTGTTGCAATGGATAAACAAATTGTAAGAATTTAGTATTATTGTTCAAATGTGTCATGCCAATTGATAAAATTAAGTACATTCGTGTATACACCATCATGCTTATTTTTTACTTTTATACTTAAATAGAAGTTACACCAACCACATGTATCAAACATACTCGTTTTATTCATATTTTTTATGAATACATATAAATAATGGGGATTGTATTAGTCATTGTTTAAATCTAAGGCTTGACTGTTTTTAGTTTCAAAGGATGTGAATTGTCAATGTTTCACAATTTCTCATAAACGTTGATTCATAATTGTGTATGTAAACCTATAGTGTGTGTGTGAATGTTTGTGTGTCTGTGTGGGTGTGGAGTCAGAAAACACAGCAGGCTTTTCCTCCTGCACCACCCCATAGCAAACCACCGGAAATGTTCTTTTTCTGGGGTGTGATTCTTGAAACAAATGTATGGTCTATTTGTGTAGCTGTGATTCCTAGATGGGGTGTGAGACGCATCAATGGCATGCAGTGTGCTACAGGAGGGGATGTCAGCTGGTGGTTCTGTCAGTCTGAGTTTCTGTCTCTCTCTCTGTCTGTCTTTCTGTCTGTCTCTCTGTCTTTCTGTCTCTTGTCACTCTTTCTTTCTGTCTGTCTGTCTGAGTGACTTTCTGTCTGTCTGTTTCTGTCTGTCTGTCTCTCTGTCTGTCTGTCTGTCTGTCTGTCTGTCTGTCTGTCTGTCTGTCTGTCTGTTTCATTCTGTCTCTGTTTCTGTCTGTCTTTCTCTCTGTCTTTCTGTCTCTTGTCTATGTTTCTGTCTGACTCTCTGTCTGTGTCGGTCTCTTGTCTTTCTGTCTCTTGTCTTTCTGTCTCTTGTCTTTCTGTCTCTTGTCTGTCAGTCTCTTGTCTGTCAGTCTCTTGTCTGTCAGTCTCTTGTCTGTCAGTCTCTTGTCTGTCTGTCTCTTGTCTGTCTGTCTCTTGTCTGTCTGTCTCTTGTCTGTCTGTCTCTTGTCTGTCTCTTGTCTGTCTCTTGTCTGTCTGTTTCTGTCTCTTGTCTATCTCTTGTCTGTTTATGTCTCTTGTCTGTTTCTGTCTCTTGTCTGTCTCTATACTTTAAATGTGAGCAGCAAACCACACTGACATTTCGTTCACTGTGCGTTTCAGAGAAGCTGACATTTGTTGGCTTCAAGGGCTCTTTCCGACCTGACTGGGTGCGTTTGGAGGTGGACGAAGAGAGGGCCAAGATCCACCAGGTGCTTCCCATCCCAGTGGTGCGAAAAAAGAAGCTATAAGTGGGCAGGAGCACCGTAGACTACTCCCCCCCACACACACAATACAACACACACTGCTGCCCCAGTGCCGAAGACGAGGTGCAGCTTGTCCCTATAACCACTGGTCCAAGATCAGAGCTTTTCCACGACTAAAGATGATGAATAGTAATGCAGAGAAGGTCATCTGATCTAAAACGTGATTACGGGGCGGGTTCAACCCGGAGCAACCACTGCCCTGACAAACTGTGTGATGTCAGTGACGCCCCAAGGAGCCAAAGCACATGCAGGCAGAGGAGGGGCTTCTGAGCGTTAGCCGACCAATCAAACGCATGCGTTTTTTTCTGTCAAATATCAACTATTTCCCCACGCAGGTCTCTGCTGTTGATGTGTTTATGTGAGTGATTCGACTGTGTCGTTCGTTTGACTATACTTGACTTTTAAAAAGTAAGAAAAGAAAGAAAAAACTGCAATCATTCCTTTTTCGTCCTAAAGAGTTCCTCAATATTTGCACCAAATGCATAGTTTGCACCTGTTTTCACAAAATATAAATAAAAGTTAAAAAATAATTTGTGAAGTTGAACAAAAAGTAAAAATAAAGAAAATGTATGCCTTATTTTAACACACATTTCCTATCCATTGCTCAGTAGCTGGGTATTCAGGCATGCCAAGAATTACACCTAATTCATTAATTAATGGATCTATTTAACAGATTAATAAACTAAGTACAATGGCTAGAAACACTACTCAGTAATGATCTTCCCTGTTTCCATCTGTATGGATAACAGACTGCCCAATTTTTTGGTGCACCTTTTAATCAATTTTCCTTCCTGTGATCAAGACAAAATACTGTTGATCTAAAACATTTTGATTAACTTTAACAAACCCCTTATCTAAATGGATTATAAATGGACCTGTTATCCAAAGCTCATCTAAATACATAAATGTCAGTGCTTGGAGAAAATTCCATCTGACAAAAAAGCTGATATGTTCCACATGTAAAAAGCAAGTTGGTTGATGAAACTTCCTTTCATCAGTAGTGGAGTTGGAATAACGAATTCACTAAAGGTCAGAATACAACACAGAATAAGACATTCTTCTTCATTTCAAGTTCTGATGACATAGAGAGAAGTGCATACAATTTAATAGTTACATTTTAGAGTTCTGAGCTTGTATCTCAGAATCAACCCTCTACTGAATAAATAACGGGTGCAAACTTTGCACCAGAATGCTTAGTTCATCTGGCCCTGTGTATTCATTCCAGTAAAGCTTTTTACCTGTGCTGTTTTGGAGGGCTCTTGACTCGAGTTACCTGACTTGATATAGTGTTTTGTTTCATATTACTGTTTCATATCAACATTTGTGTTCCATCGTCTGTGTTTTAAATGTACCAGCAAGTAAAGTGAAATACAATATTACCCTAAATATTGGAATACATCCAAGAAAATGTTTTGACTACTTATAGTGCTCTCTGTTCTTACATTGCCTCAGTACCTGAGCGGTTAAATGTAGTTTTGCTATTAATTGGTTTTGCAAATTTGGCACTTACCAAAATATGCCCTTTTGCTGAGCAACTATATCATAATGTGCTAAGAAATATTATTATTAGAAACTCTTGCCTGCAAAAGGTTCTAAATTTGACGTTTCTCACCCAGGATGCTTAGTTGACAATTATCTGTGTTTCTGAACGGGAGAGAAGAAAAAGTCATCGATACTGCCCCTCTAACGCTCAGGTAATACCGTTGGGCAATCGTCCCAAAACAAACACTTACATGTTATGTGAGCAAGTTAAAAATTGACTTGAAATTGGTGTAGATTCAGATAAGCGTTCCCCGTTGGCCGAAATAGCTGGTCTTTTTTCGGACATTGTAGTTAGTGTTTTGTATGTTTAAATGTGTTTTTAAAATGACACAGATTGATAACAGAGATATATTTTATACGTATTTATTGTACAGACACAATTGAGCAAAATCTACAAGGGACTTCTTTTGAGTTGTAATGTTTTCTTGTCTTGAATTGTATGTAAAAAAAACAAAAAAAATACAATACTATTGCATTTTTTAAACTCATACTTCATAAATATGACCCATCATAGCTATCTTTCTGTTTTGTTTTAACCTACAACAAATGAATGTGATGTACTATACTATATGTGACCTGGGCTTGTATAGTGATAAATCCCATGACTTTAAACCTTTCAATTACTTTTGTACAGAAATAAATGAATAACTGAACTGTGCTATTCTCAATTGTGTGTTTGTGTGTTACGGAGTGCTCGTTCATTCTCACTGCACAGTCGCACAAACTTTTTTTACTGCAGTAAACTTTCCACAGATGCAACAGTTCGTATTCCAGTAAAACATTTCAGTTACAACATTTTCTACTACCTACTGATTTCCAATTATTGTTTTGACCAAGAAATACAACAGTTCCAGATGTCAACCATTAGCCTTATTTTACCCACTGAAGCACACATGGCATTTGATGGCCAAGTGTTTTACCCAGAGGCCCTGTGCCAGCCTGGCCTTTGATTTAGGAGAGCAAACCTAAGACATTGTCCCAAGCTGCAACTTATTCTATAAGGGTCCTGGTAAAAAGAATTGCACTACAGACTAGGGTATCCTTTGGAACTCAATGCCAGCACCTTTATTGGTGAGGTTAATGTCTTCTGGAGTTTTTAAATACCAATGTTTGGCTCAAAGTCTGTTGGTCCCCAGGCACTGGTTTGTGTGTGTGCACAGTTTTAAAGGGTGTGGCGCTAGTTCCATTATAAATCATTGTGGAATGCTGAGGAAAGTGAGATGAGAAGAAAATACTGCTGGAGTCTGTAGTGTTCTGGTCATGGCCTCCTCTAAGAGAACATCAAAACACTGGGCCTTTTAGGTTGGGAGGCCAAAATACTAAATTACGTCAAACAAATAGTTTGAATTATCTGTTTCATGGTACAAAATAATCAATGAATCCTGCAATATAAACTTGTCATGAGTCTCTTAGCACAAGGTCCTATGCTCCATACAGTTTCCTCTACAATGATAGCAGATAAATTAAGAGAGCATATCTGGGTTGAGAAGTGTCCTTGATAATCTTGGATGCTTTTGTCAGACATTGTTTGAGGTCAGTGTCCATATCAGGTTTAGATGCAGCTGATCAAGACACTGAACGGTGCAGTTGTATGAGCCATGTTTGCCTGCTAGATCTTCTTGTCAGTAGAGCACAGTGGTGTTTCTGACATGCAGCATTTGTCCAGTGTGTGTGCTACACTGTACTACAAAAGTGAAATGCACTCTGATGAATGTGTAAGACAAACTGCTTAGCGTCGTTGTCTTATGAAAACCATGTTACTCAGGTATTTGGTGGATAGGGAATGGGCCTATCACAGTATTAATGTATCACCATTCAACCTGCAGCAACTGAATGTTATTGCGTCAGCAAGATTAGCATCAACGTGGTACATTTCCAACATCATGGAGAATCCATGTACTGAAAAACAAACTGATGGAGCAAATAGAGATCTACCCCAGCAAACATGGAGCTGGCGGACCACCGGCGGTTACAGCTGATGGTCCGCTAGCTTTTTGCTCATCGTTTAACGGGCGGTCCACCAGTGGGAGTGTTGGCGAATGAGCGGTCTTCCGGCGGGTGAGCAGAGTTTTAGACAGAGGTCCTCTGGGAATCCTACGCACTCATACTGTTGTTCCAGTTAGTCTATCGGC
>JACXGM010017967.1:0-19379 GCA_016801145.1 Umbra pygmaea | reverse complement strand
AGACCCTTTTCATGATATGCTAATTCTTTGAGATAGGAATTTGGGGTTTTCATGAGCTGTATGCCAAAATCATCAGTATTAAAACAATAAATGACCTGAAATATTTCAGTTGGTGTGCAATGAATCTAAAATATATGAAAGTTTAATTTTTATCATTACATTATGGAAAATAATTAACTTTATCACAATATGCTAATTTTTTTAGAAAAACCTGTATGTCGTCATCAGCTACAGAATCATAATGTTCATTTATATACGTTTAGTTCATTTCATTTTTAAATGTGTTCCATCGTGACGAATGTCTTAAACATTTTGAAAGGTACAAAAAATTCAATTTACGCAGAACTATTTTCCATTTACAATTAGATTAATTCCGACATCTGTAGATTATCAGATACAGTCAAATGGATGCTTGTAAAAAGCCATTCCATCACAATGCATATTGACGCACAATGGCTGATCTTGCGCTGTTAGAAGATAATAATAATAACCTAATAGTGCATTTTATTTATTGGCACCTTTCATAATAACAGGATTTCTGGCGACAGCTGGCACTTTCCACAGGGACGGTCAGGGTTATCTCAGCCAACCCTTAGCCGGGTAATGCCAGACGTGTTAGGCATAATGGCTTGTCGCATAGTTAGCCTACATGAAGTTTCCATACACCGCGGGTGTACAGTCAAACACAAAAGCACAATTTGCAGCTATGTCTGGTTTTCCCAAATGTATCAGTGCTGTTGACTGCACTCATGTTGCCATACGGGTACTGAATGAGAAAGAAAATGGTGTCATTGAAGTGAAGTTTCTTTTTTTGGTTTTCCTCTCTCTATTTGTAATGATTTCTTAATCAATGAATATTTATTTTGGGAGGTTTCACTGACTATTTATGGGCAATTATGGGCGGGACATGCAGCCGCAAAAACTGCGCCACATTTAGAGTTGATTGTGATTTATAAACAGAAAACGGCGTAGGACGTGGTGCGTGTGCACGGTTTTATAAATCTGAATATTTCTTTGCGTACGCCAGTCCTATATTTCATCCGTACGCCACTTCTGACGCAAATCCACTGCAAAGATTTATAAATGAGGCCCCAGACCTTTTCCCCTCTTGTACTTTCTTCTTCCAAGTAGATGGCTCAGGGGCGCAGATGGCTCAGTGGGTAGGGAGTCAGACATGTAGTCAGAAGGTTGCCAGTTCGATTCCCGACTGAGCCAAATGTCGTCGTGTCCTTGGGCAAGACACTTTACCCTAATTGCTCCCAGGTCGTTGCTGTAAATAAGAAATTGTTCTTAGTCAACCTACCTGGTTAAATAAAGGTTAAATTAAAAAAAAGGATATGGTATTGCTGCAATTAGTTGATTGTATTTTTTTAAATGAGCAAACATCTCCATATGTTCTTGTTAAAGGAGAATTCCGGGCTATTTCTAAACGAGCTCTGTTGTTTGCATATCAGAAGTGCTGTCTGTAGCATTAATGACTCAAACAATCGGGAGTCACGTGAGCACGCTGATGAACATGGCTGCCTAGATTGGAGCTTCCAACAGAATAACCCAAAACCTCGAAATGTGGTAGATAGAGATTACTATAAAGCGATAAAAGTGTGATTGAGGAACTGCTTCGGCGGGTTCAGGTGGTGATAAACAAAACATTGATACAAGTGTCCTATATGCTATGCAAAAATCGCTCTGAAAAGCTATGGACGAACTTGGGCATGTTAGTAAGTTACTACTGGTATTGCAAGCTAATATTGACCAAGTTAAAAAGGTCAATGCGGGCCTCCGCACGGATGTTAATGGCGTCGTGCAGCGTCTGAATGCAGCTGAAAGCAGGATATCTGATTTGGAAGATGAAAATGTTGGCCTTCGGCAAATGGTGGAGAGAAATGTTAAGAAGTGCTCAGTGCTTGAGGCGGCCCAGCAGGATGATAACTTTCGGGACAGACGCCAGAATCTGGTTCTTGTTGGCTTGAAAGAGAAGTTGGAAGAGGGCAAACTGAAGGTATGTCGGAGGAACATCATTGTCGAGGCTCTGGGCATGCCGGTGGAACAGGCACAGTTACAGAGGGTGCATCGGGTTCCTGGCAGCCCAGTGGTGGATAAAAATTGCTCACCGAGACCTATTGTTATCCACTTCCTGTGCTTTTTGGAGAAGGAGTAAGTGTTTGCTGCCGCAAGGCGGAAGTATAGTGAAGGGCAAGGAGTCAAGTGGAAAGGGTGCAGGCTTTCTTTTTTCCAAGACCTGCCACGGCAATGGGCGGAGAAGAGGAAAAAGTTTTCGGAGGTGAAAGAAACGTTGCACTCTCTGGACGTGCGGTTTACTGTGGCACCACCCGCGCAAATGCGCTTTACCTGGAAAGGTAAAAGGATAAGATTTGACGACCATCGCAAAGCACTGGCATTTCTGGAAAAAGAGGCTGCTGGAGCCTCCAGCGTCGGCGACGGATAAGAACGAGAATTAATACGCCAAATGGATGACGGATATACACTATTTGGGTCTGTTTTGTACCTGAGACATAAGGGAAGGATGTGTTGAAATATGAAAAGTCAGTATCATGCTAGGAGAGAATGTGTTCATACATGTGGGAAACAGCAAATAGTTAAATGTACACGTTCTAACTGGAAGGTATAAGCTTGTTTAATCCTTTTGTTGTCCTCATATTCCATGCACACCCCGTGTCCTCTGGGTCAAAGTGACCCTCGTTCGGTAAGCAACCGAATGCGGGTATGCTCGAGTGCGGCGTGTGTGGCGTGGCGGCGCTCCGTGAGTCTATTATTCGCAGAGGCCCCAGTGTGCGCACGCGGGGCAGCAGGCGAGCGAGCAGCCTTTGCAGAAGTACTTTGTGCACCGGCAGCAGACGGTGTGCGTTTTACTGTCCTTCTTCGGGGGGCATATCTGACACCTCTTGCTGGCGGCGGCTGGGGGTCGGGCTCGTGGTCGGGCTGGGGCATCTGCGGGTCCGGCGGGCGGTCCGTGGGGTGGTCGGGCGGCGGGTCCCTCAGCGACGGCGTCCCCCTGGACGGCTCGCACGACCGCTGCGGACGCTTCAGTGCGTGGCAGAGCGCGCCTCCGGTCAATGAGCGGAGCCACGAGGGCCTTGCCCAGGCGCTCCAGGAACATGCGGCGCTTGTTGCGCTTGCCGGGCATCCAGGCGGGCCGGGTCTCTCGCCAGATGACAAAGGCATTGTAGGAGGACACGTCGACGATGTTGTGGAAGACGACCAGGGGCCAGCGGGCGGTCATGCGCCTGTAGCTGTACGTGCCGATCACCTTGTCCAGGTTGTCCACGCCGCCCTTGTTGCGGTTGTAGTCGAGGACGATGGTGGGCTTGGCGTCGTCACGCTTGCTGACCGAGGCCTCGGCGTGCAGCATGCTCAGGAGCAGCACGTTCCTGTTCCTCTTGGCCACGTAGGACACCAGGGTGGTGGTGGGCGTGAAGGCGAACCGGGGATGAGTGGATGGCCCCTGCGGTTGCACGCGCCAGTTCAAAGGAGGTGAAGAAATTGTCGCAGGTCACGTTGTGACCGTTCAGTCCCTTGGTGACGTCGAGGACGTCGCGCGTAGCCTGGTTGTTCTCGGAGAGGCCGCCGGCCGGCCTGTCGGTGTACACTTGCATCTTCCAAGCGTAGCTGGATCTGGCATCGCAGGCCACCCAAGTCTTGATGCCGTACTTGGCCGGCTTGCTGGGCATGTACTGCCGGAAAGGACAGCGGCCTGCGGACAGCAGACAGGGGAGCGAGAGAGAGAGAGAGAGAGAGAGAGACTCGAGTGATGTTGTCTACAGAATCGCTTCCAAAACCAATTGTCAAGAATTTGTATGTAGTGCACCGCAGCGCCATCCGCTTTTTTTTGGCCAATGCCCAATGCAACACACACACTCGCACACACACACTCGCACACTCGCGCACCGACGATACCTCTGAACGGGACCAGCTGCTTGTCCACCGTCACCTCGGGCCCCGGGTTGTAGAGGAGAGGCAGCCGCGCCGACCACTTGTCCCAGGCGCGGAAAATGGCCCGGCCGCTCTTGGCATCCCAGAGGCTGGCCGCGGCCTCGCCCCGGGGCCTGTAGACGCCGGCCAAGATCAGCAGGCCCACATAGGCGCGCAGCTCGGTCTCGTCCACGCCCCTCCAGCCGTCCGGGTATTTCCGAGCGCCCTCCAGATTCGTCATGTCCAGGATGATCTTCTCGATGTCGGGTGTGACAAACAGGGCGAAAGTGGAGGCGATGTCGAGGGCGCTGCGCGAGGCGTACGGTGTGGGTCCGGGGGTCGCGACCCTACGCTCCGCGGCCGCTTCGCCCCGTCTCTGCCGAGCCGCCGCCAACGGGGACCACTGGATCTTGCCGTTTCTCGACAGAAAAGTGGCTCTTTCGTCGTCAGCTTCTTCAGCTTCTTCAGCTTCATGTGCTACTTCTTCTTCTTCTTCTTCTTCTTGTTCGTCATCTTCCGAAGACGACGTGTCGTGCGCCGAGTTGCGTTCCCCGTCCTCTTCTGTTTCGTCTCGTTCAATTTCTTCTTCTTCATCTTCAAATTCTTCTTCATCTTCGTCTTTGTCTCCGTCTTCTACGTCGTCTACTGCTTCTGCTTCTTCTTCCGGCACGTCCGCAAACATGTTTTGCAGAACCTGTAAAGCGGAGAAACGCGGAGTAAAGTGCTCGGTCATGGCTTCGGCGCGCTGCGATGAGACAAAGTATCGTCGGCCGAAGTCTACGTTAGTATAAGTCTCTCTCTTGCTGTTTGCGAGCTTTCGCGTTGTCCAACCCACGCTTGGCTTTTGTGTCGTTTTGTGTCTTTAATTTCAAGGGGCACATATGCGAGGCGGTATGCGGTGGAGGGAAAGAACCAAAGACACGAGATGACAAATATTTAGTGTCTTTTGTAGCTAGAGATTCATCCTTGTTAGCCTTTTTGTTGTTTGTCTTTTTATTTCAAGGGACATCTATGGTGTTTGTGTGAAATTGCAAAAAATTGAAAGACAAGCGAGAGAAAAGGTTTCAAGTATAGTTTGATTTTATTGATTTCACAATGCGCACACGTACAAAAGATCTACAGCTGACACATTAAAACATTTGCTAAACACTCACAACCCCAAAAACAAACTCGGTAGGAGACAGAGTGTGTTTGGCAAAACAGAACAGGGTACAAGAAAAGAAGAAATGTGCACCGTGAACAGCGGCGGGTCAATTTGACCCGAGGGCAGCGGGAGGCAGGGGAAACCTCGCCGGGTCATTGGGAACACGATACACATAACACTGGGCAGGATACTTTGGTGTGTGGTGAAACAGAGAAAAAATCCAACAGATGCGTGCCGAGACTCAACATTACAAGACATGTGCTACATTATTTTGTCCATTTGTTTTGAACACATTCAGCACTCGCACAAAACTATTGTGCTTGTAGAGAGATAGAGAGAGAGAGCGAGAGCGAGAGACAGACGTCGTAGACTTGCCAGATCCATAACCTGCCTTCAAATAAAATATCAGTTTATTCTCTCAAACATAACACACAGAGAGTCGCCCGTGATGGGTTCAGTTTCACCACAACGTACAATTGATTAAAACTCTGTGTTTTAATTTTAATTTTCCTCGTCTTCAGACTTGTTCTGCCAGAAAGTCACAACGTCATATAGCGTTTCATTTCTTTCATCCACATCATCAACAAACGTCAGCCTGGCTTGTCTCATCTTGACCGAAGCAACACACTCATGTTTTAGTTCATTTAGAAAAGCCTCTGTAATTCTGCAAACCCTGGCTACGGTCACAGCAAAGCCCGCACTTTCCAGGGCTCTCGTCAAGGCAGGTGTGAGTCGGTCAGACCACAGTCTTTTGGTCAGTTCTTCAAAATGGTTGTAGAAGTAGTTGTACGGCTCCGGATACAAGCACGGATGTTGACGCTGACTGGGGTGACTTGTCAAACAGCCGTGACAGTTTTCTCTTTTATGCCCGTCGAGCACAATTTCCAAAATTGCCGCAACCGACGCCTTTACAGTGTCCACGATAGCCGTGCTAAGGCCACTGTCGAAAACGTCTTGGGCCAGTTCTCTTTGGTGCGAGGTAGAGGGTGGCGAGCTGTGCGCGTGGCTCGGTGGGCTAGTGGGACCGTCAATCTCCCACCGATCCTGTGTGCGGGCTCGACGGGCGTTCTCTGACGATTCGTACAAAGCCATGGTCCTCGTCGGGGTCTGTGTTGCACCGCCGATCGGTCGGTTGCCTCTTATATTGTCGAGCAATGCCTACCTCCTGAGAGGACAGCGATCGGACCAAATGTTTGTTTGTTTCTCCCCGACTTTGCCTACAACGGCCAGCCAAAAGAGTATTTAAACGTCCAGAAAACCAGAGGGCCCGGTCAAAAGTCAGACGCCTTGCTCTAGACGCTTGCTCCGTTTGCAACTCGTGGTCAATCACTCAGCGTTTCGATTGACATGGGTTTGAAACACAAGGCTATCCACGTGATGCTCGCGAACCCTCACCTGGCGCCGTTCGAATTGATCGACAGACCGTATCAGCGGCCAGATTGGACTCTGATAGACCATCTCATGGTGATCTACGGAGTCAAAGAGAGCGACTACGTCGAGGGCGATACTCAGGCGTCCATGGTGAACATGGCCAGAAGGCTGGTGCATGTCTACGTCGCAGAGGTCGTGGCCAGCCAATGCGTGGTGATCGTCAAAGGCCGGCGAGCAGGCTCAGAAGCCTGCCATGAGGGAGACGAGACAAAACCGCCCCGCCGTACCTCACGTGGACTTTTGTAAGCGCAACCTGCATGCCATAGAATACACCGCCATGAAGCTGTTGGCCGACATGGGTATGAAGAACAGGGTGTTTCTCGTGACCGGCACCAAGGCGGGCTCCCCCGAGGGTGTACTCGCATGGGCCGCCTCGGTCGACAACCTGACGCGATGCGTGTCTAGCACAGAGGCCGACACGCTGCTCATGGAGTTGGCCAACGTCCTGACGGGCAGCGTGACCGTGTGCACCGGAGACTCGGATGTGGTGGCCGTGCTGACGGCTCGCGGGCACGAGGGCATCACTCTGAGGATGGACAACAAAAGCTACCGCGAGGATCAGGACATGTACACGTCGACATTCGGGGAGCTGCTGTTTGCCAGTCCCAATAAGCGAGCGCCCGAGCTTGCGTTTCGGGACCCAGACTCGAGCGAGGACAGGATTTGAGTGCTGTGCGACATCGCAGAAGATGAGGAGGACCTGCTGCCGCCCGAGACCCGAGAGCAACACGATGCGTTCGAGGACATTGTGGACAAGTCTGGCAATGTCAACTTCAAGAAAAACGTGGCTAGGTACCTGTACCTAGGCGGGATCAGGGGATCTCTCTACTGCACCTTTCTGTCTAGGTTCTTTGAGTCACGAGACTCGCAGACCGTATACACGGATTGGGACTCGTGTCTGCGCAAAGACGGTCTGTCACATATTTGAAACGCTATGCCCGGCATCTGACGCGAGTCCCCTGTCGAGCTCCGAGTCAGCTGGGGCCCTGCGTACCGGTGAGAAGAGGAAGATCCTCCGAGCTCTGTCCAGATGACGGCTCAGGGCCCAAGGCGAGCAAAGTCTCGAAAAGGGTCACGAACTGCCTCAAGCGGTTGAGCGACGCATACATGAAAGGCACTGTGCCGAGGGGCAGCTACGGCCGTTTTCTGAGGTTGGGCCTGGCGGGCCGGCACTTTTTCTTGCGCGTGAAAGCAGATGTACTCAGAGACGAGACGACGAGAGCGGAAAAGCTGTTTTTCATGGCGCTGTGCGGCACCGATTACAACATTGTGCCCACGGTACTGGGCATCAAGAGACTGGTGACCAACCGCGAGTCATTTTCCTTGTGGTGCCGAGAGCTAAAGAGTCTACTGTGGGGCACGGCGGCGTCTCGGGACCGAGGTGAATTGCGGATTGATGGCAAAGACCTTGAAATACGTCTGCGAACTGTGGAACCTGGAGAAGCCCAAGCCCGGACCCGACTACGGGTTCTCTGTGCGTGACGGCGTAGTCAACTTTGACTGTCTCGACGAATCGCTGTTTGCAGAGGCCGCAAATGCCATGTAGTGGAAGGTGATGAATGGGATCTCACGCGGGCAGTGCTGTGTCCGTGCTTCCAACTGGGGCCCTTGTGTGAGCACCGGACCAATGTTTATGTGTTGAACAAATGTTTTCTCCTTGCAATAAACTGACATACTTTCAAGCCTACGTGTGATGCCGTGTGTGTGATACTTTCAAGCTCATTGAATCACCTAGTAAACAATAACCGAGACACAATTGCCGTGTACACTTTCCGGACAAGGGTCTGGCTGATTTTTTTATAAATATGTGACAGAGGATGCCTATGACCTGATGTGCCTTGTGTGATATAAATAAATACACAGTGAAAAAATTAAAGTAAGACTCCCCTACCCTGTGTATGGTGTGTGTGTGTGTGTGTTGTGCACAATACACTTTAGCACCTGGGCTGACTATGAGAGTTTTTCTCTGCCCTAATGATTTCAACTGGGGCCCTTGTGTTAAGACCAGACCAATGTTTATGTATTGAACAAATGTTTTCTCCTTGCAATAAACTAAAATGTTTTCAAGCCTACGTGTGATGCCCTTTCTTGCAACATTTTAAACTCATTGAATCACCTAGTAAATATGAGTCGAGGCACAATTTTTCCTGTGTACACTTTCCAGACAAGGGTCTGACCTTTTTTAAAAAATTGGCATAGGGTGCGAATGAACTGATTTGGGGAACTGTGGACTTGTGTTGCCTTGCATGTACACATGGTACATTCTGAACCCTGGGTGAATAGCTGAGTTTTTTGGATTGTGTGTTCGCTGGTCGGATAACTGAGTGGTGGTCGGATGTGTTGCCATGCATGTACACATGGTACATTGTGAACCCTGGGTGAATAGCAGAGGTTTTTTTTGACTGTGTGTTCTCTGGTCGGATAACAGAGTGGTGGTCGGATGTGTTGCCGTGCATGAACATATGGTACATTCTGAACCCTGGGTGAATAGCTGAGTTGTTTTTTTTACTGTGTGTTCTCCAGTAGGATAACTGAGTGGTGGTCGGATGACTGCGCACTGTGTTTGATTTAGATGGGCTGTGGTTGTACAGATGATGAGCCCCGCGGTTAGATGATCGAGCCCCTCTCGCCTACACCGACAGCACTCTGCTAGTTCGGGGGCGAATGCCAAATATTTTGTTTATAATACAATGACACACGTCCTACCAAACATGTGAGCGTGTCCTAGGGTGCTTTTGCAACCCAGTCCCAAGACTTGTGTGTTCCGGACCGTTCGCTGTGCAATTAAAAAAAAAATTCACCGGTTCTACGGACAGTGTGATCTGTTTACGGCGGGAACAATAAACTCTAGTGCCTAGACTATTTCTGAGTGTTTCTCTGTCCAACTGCATTCAACTAGGGCCCTTGTGTGAGGACCAGAGCAATGTTTATGTGAGGATCAGAGCAATGTTTGCGTATTGAACAAATGTTGTCTCTTTGCAACAAACTAAAATACTTTCAAGCCTATGTGTGACGCCGTGTGTGATACTTTCAAGCTCATTGAATCACCTAGTAAACAAGAGCTGAGACACACGATTGCTGTGTACACTTTCCGGACAAGGGTCTGATCTTTTTTTTATAAAAATGGGCAGAGGGTGCCTATGACCTGATGCACCTTGTGTGACACACATAAGTACATGGTGAAGAAAAAAAAGAACTCTCCATGTCAGTAAGGCAAAAGTCAAACACAGGGCTGTACAATTTGTAAACGTGTTTATTTCATTTACAATACACAGACAATAGTCATGGCTTTAATTTGTGATACCCAGAAACACATTGTGTTTCGACACAGCACACAGTTTTACTGAGCAAACACCAAGACATCGTTCATGGCCATCATTGTCGGAATGTCAAACACATGTATGTTAATCAAAGACACTACCAAGGAGATGAACTCCCGGTTGATTTCAGGGATGCTAGTGTCCCTGCACATTTCTTCCAGATGCCTAATCATAGCATTGGTGTCTTTGCTGTTCAGCCAGAACTCTGCATGCTCTTCGGGCAGCAGTTGACCATATTGCATGAGTACGTCTAGCGCGGGCATGACACGAGTGATCCTGCGGTTGTAAGAGGGCAGCAGAGTCACAGAGTGTAGATCGTGGATCTTATCGCCGAGTGCGGCACGCGCCTTCTCTGTGACTTGTACCGCGGGAGGCTCTTTCCTGGCTGAAAGAAAGGACACAGAAAACGTGGGTCAGTGAACAGTGACTGACGATCCGCCCCAGGGCTTGATTTCACTCTATATTTGTGTTTGCACTCACCAAACTTTCCCCGTGGTCCGCACGACGCCAGGTCTTCGTACAAAAAGTAATCACTCTCACGCAGAGCCCAGATGAATCTCTCCGCTCGTTCCTTGGTCTCAAGGCAGTGTTCGATGAACTTGTGCATCATCTTAACCGGATTAGTTTTACGGTGGTAAGACCGCCGGAGTAGATCCTGACCATCGGGGTCTGTCGTCAGGACAGTATCCAGGAGGACTCGAATGCTCACCAGCCTCTCTGGAATGTCATGCTTGTAACTTTGCAATTCCTGTGAATACATAATAATGATGTGAGCTGTGTTACTCTGGAACTGTGTTACTTTGGTTGTGTGTGTTGCAGTGCATTGTGCATATGGCACACTCTGAACACTGGGTGGATAGCTGAGTCTAAGTTGGGTGTTCTTTTGACTGTGTGTTGTCTGGTCAGATAGACGTGCCGCAGGTTCACTGGCCGGTCGGATAAAAGAGTGGTGGTCGGATGACTGGGCACTGTGTTTGGAGCACTGATTGTTCTGGACAGCTCGCTGTGTAATTCGATAAAATGTTCACCCGGCGGTAGAACTCCCGTACCAGGGAAGCGTCCAGGATGTGTCGACGGGGAACCCAGCTCCTCTCTTCGGGACCGTATCCCTCCCAGTCGACGATGAACTGGATCCCGCAACCCCGGCGTCGGGAGTCCAGAAGGCGGCGGACCGTGAAGGCAGGACCGCCGTCGATGACACGTGGAGGAGGAGGTCTAGGAGGCGGGGGCAACAGGGGACTGAGACGAACAGGCTTGACACAGGACACATGGAACACAGGGTGTATCTTCATGGACGGGGGCAGACAGAGTTTGACAGACACAGGGTTCACAACACGGTCAACAACAAAAGGGCCAAGGAAATGGGGGGAGAGCTTGCGGGAGTCAGACCTGACTGGGATGTTCTTGGCTGAGAGCCAGACCTTGTCCCCAGGGGCGTAGGCAGGAGCAGGGATCCTGCGACGGTCAGCTTGTCTCCTGTAGGCCTCCGTGGTCTTTAACAGTGCCCCCCGTGCCCTGTGCCAGGTCCTATGGCACCGACGGATGTGAGCCTGCATGGAGGGCACCGCCAGGTCCTTTTCATGGACAGGGAACAAGGGGGGTTGGTAACCATACAGGCATTGGAACGGAGACATACCCGTGGCAGCAGTCGGCAGGGTGTTATGGGCGTAGGCCACCCACGGCAGTTGGGATGACCAGTGGTTGGGGTCGGCTGAGGCCAGACACCGCAGGGTAGCCTCCATCTTCTGGTTAGCCCTCTCCGCCTGACCATTGGACTGGGGGTGGTACCCAGAGGAGAGGCTAACAGAAGCCCCGATGGCGCGGCAAAACTCCCTCCACACCGCAGAGGTGAACTGCGGACCGCGGTCGGACACCATGTCGGTGGGAAGGCTGTGGTGTTGGAAGACCTCCCGCACTAACAGGTCCGCCATCTCAGTGGCAGAGGGAAGCTTGGGCAGAGGCAGATAGTGGGTGAACTTGGAGAAACGGTCAACAACAGTGAGTATGGTGGTGTTACCGTCAGAGGGAGGAAGTCCATTGACGAAATCCATGGCGATGTGTGACCAGGGACAGCGTGGGATGGAAAGTGGATGGAGTAGACCGGAGCTGGGCTGATTGGATCCCTTATTCAGGGCACAGGTGGGACAGGCAGAGACATAGGACTTAACGTCATCGTTAAGGGTAGGCCACCAAAACCGCCTACCGACAAAAGCCTTCATACGGGAAACACCGGGGTGACAGACAAGGCGAGAGGTATGAGCCCATTTGAGGACAGAGGGCCGGAGTTGCTCATGAACGAAAAGGAGGTTGGGGGGAACATTACCAGAACCAGGGTCGTTCCGTAGAGCAGCCAGTACCTCCTCCTCGATGCTCCAGGTGACGGCGCCGACAACGCACTGGCTAGGGATGATGGTGTCTGGTGTGAGCGGATAAGCCTCCTCCAGGTTGTAGACACGGGAAAGGGCGTCGGGTTTGCCGTTCCTGGAACCGGGCCTGTAGGTAATGGTGAAAGAGAACCGGCCAAAAAACAAAGCCCACCTGGCCTGTCGAGCATTGAGGCGTTTTGCTGTCCTAACGTACTCCAGGTTCTTATGGTCCGTCCAAACAACAAAAGGATGCTCCGCCCCCTCCAACCAGTGCCGCCATTCCTCCAACGCCGCCTATACGGCCAACAGCTCCCGGTTCCCGACATCGTAGTTCTTTTTTGGCCGCCGAGAACCTGGTGGACAGGAAAGCACAAGGATGCACCTTACCATCCTCAACGGAACGTTGTGACAACACGGCTCCAATGCCAGATCCTGAAGCATCCACTTCGACGATGAACTGCCGTGAGGGATCCGGTTGGACTAGCACTGGCGCAGAGGTAAATTGCTCCTTGAGAGTCTGGAAGGCGTGGTCAGCTGCTGGGGTCCAGAGGAATGGCCGTAACGTAGAGGTGAGTGCCGTCAATGGGGAGGCCACTTGGCCGTAGTTACGGATAAACCACCTATAGAAATTTGCAAAACCGAGAAAAGACTGGAGTTGCTTACAGGATCCGGGTGTAGGCTAATCCAGCACAGCGGTGACCTTGGTCTGGTCCATCATGATCTTGCCCTCTTCCACAACAAAGCCCAAAAAAGAGGTGGTCTTGGTGTGAAACAGGCACTTCTCCACTTTAACGAATAGCCGGTTCTCCAGGAGGCGCTGCAACACCTTCCTGACATGCTGGACATGGGTGGTAAGGTCTGGTGAAAAAATGAGAATATCATCCAAGTAAACAAATACAAACAGTCCGATGAAATCACGTAAGACATCGTTTATAAAGTGCTGAAAAACCGCAGGGGCATTGGTTAAACCGAACGGCATAACTAGATACTCAAAATGACCCAAAGGGGTGTTAAAACCAGTGAGCCATTCGTCGCCTTCCTTCATACGAACGAGATGGTAGGCGTTTCTGAGATCCAGTTTAGTGAAGATGGTGGACCCTTGAAGGGAATCAAAAGCGGTGTTCATCAATGGAAGAGGGTATTTATTCTTCACGGTTATATCATTAAGGCCTCGGAAATCAATACATGGACGGAGTCCCCCATCCTTCTTATCCACGAAGAAAAACCCCGCCCCCAAAGGCGACAATGACGGCCGGATGTGGCCAGCTGACAGGGATGTATGGATGTAGTGTTCAAGAGCAGCACGTTCCGGTTTGGAAACGCTGTATAGCTTAGATTTGGGAAACGACGAACCGGGCTGGATTTTAATAGCGCAATCATATGGGCGATGGGGAGGTAGGACGAGAGTGTGGTCTTGACTGAACATCTCCTCTAAATCGTGATAAGCAGTGGGGACCTGTGATATATCTATCAGGGGCGTGTCACTCTTCGGACTAGGAACGTGAGGTATACCTGCTGACGTAAGACATTGGTTGTGGCACGTAGGACTCCATCTAGTAACACAACCAGTAACCCAATCGATAACGGGATTGTGCTTCTTAAGCCGGGTGTGTCCCAAAATGATGGGTATTTGGGGTGACGGAACAACAAGAAAAGCAACCTCTTCAAAGTGATTGCCTGACAACTGTAAACGGAACGGTTGGGTCTTCGTGGTGATACGGGAAATGAGCTGTCCAGCGATAGTCCTAGCGTCAATGTTCTTAGTTAAGGTCGTAGTAGGAATACCCAATTGGCGGATGAATTCCTGATCAACAAAACAGTCCTCCGCCCCCAAACCAAGCAACGCGGAACAAGGAGTGGATTGACCCGAGTAGTGAACAGTAGCAGACAATGTGGTTCGTGAGCTAGCTGAGGAACCGAACGTGGTCTGGCCCACTAGGATGGTTCCTAGACCCTTACGGACCCGGTCGTTACCCGGTCTGATAGGACACAAGGATATGTAGTGACCCGGTTCCCCACAATACAAACAGCATCTAGACAACATGCGTCTCCTCCGTTCCTCCCCAGAAAGGCGAGACCGATCAAACTGCATGGGTTCGGATGCGACGACAGACACAGAGGTAAGAGGTATGCTGTTTGTACTCACTGTAGCCAGGTTGCTCAATGGCGGTCGAGTGGATGGCGTTAACCTACTCTCCCCTTGGCGTTTCTCCATCCTACGTTCCCTCATACGGTTGTCCACCCGCATGGATAGTGCAATAAAGTTGTCTAAGGTATCCGGCTCCGGGTAGGACACCAACTCGTCCTTGATGGCGTCTGTTAAGCCATTCTGGATTGCAGCAAGCAGGGCATCGGCGTTCCAACCACTCTCTACGGCAAGGGTGCGGAAAGAAATAGCATATTCTGCCACACTGTGAGTACCTTGCTTAATACTAAGTAAACGTCTAGAGGCTTGTTTACCCGTGGTGGAATGATCAAAAACCTTCTTCATTTCCGTGGTGAAAACAAAATAGGACTCTGCTCCTACCTCGAGTCTCTCCCAAATGGCAGCCCCCCATCTCAGGGCCTCTCCCCCTAGCAGGCTGATGACAAAGGCGATCTTGGACCTCTCAGTGGCGTAGGTGTGAGGCTGTTGGTCAAACACAAGGCCACACTGCAGCAAAAAGGTACGACAACCCTCCACATTACCCTCATACCTAGCGGGTGATGCTACCCAGGGCTCACGGATAACATCAGGCTGGGGTGGAGGTTGAGCAGATCTGACCTGTTGTCGGATGGTTAGCAGGTCGGACGACAGGGCCTATAGCGACGCCTCCATTCCCTGCAGAGCTGACACATGGGAACCCAACAAGGTGCCTTGGTGGTTCACAGCCTGGCGCATAGCTTCCATCTCTGCTGGATCCATAGGTGGCCGGATAATTCTGTCAGGATTGGCACAGGACAGGTAAGAACCCAAATGCAGAGATGAAAAGGAACAGCAATGTTTATTGAATCCTTGTGTGTGTGTGTAAAGTGTCGGGTCCCAATACGGCAGGCTAGAATGGTCAGTGTAAGACAGGGTTCGGTACACGGAGCGGGTAATGGTCCAGGCAGGGTTCGGTACACGGGGAGGGTCGTCGTCCAGGCAGGGTTCAGTATCCAGTGAAGGTCGGTGTCCAGGCAAAGGTCGGTACACGGGTACTAGAAGGAACATAAAAGACACGATGAGGAACAAAACTAGGAACGGCAAAACTAGGAACGAGGAAAAATGCTTAATAAGTAGAACTCGGAAAGGTAGAATAATTACGTGGCTATACAATTATCCGGCAGTTGGTTGACTGCCAACAACTCCCTAATAAAGGGAGTGGGAGGTCATTAACCCAGGTGTGGCCGGGAGCAGGTGCAGGTGATGATGGGAACTGGAACTGGTGATTAGGGAGTGCAGGGGAAAACCAGGAATCGGAATGGGGTCACAAAGGGACAGGGAAGACAGCTCAGGAGGATGGATTCCTGACAGGAACTGTCAGTATCCACGAGGTCTCGAATGCACACCAGCCTCCGCTATATCGTGCTTGTAACTTTGCAATTCCTGTGAATACATAATACAGACGTGAGCTGTGTTACTTGGGAACTGTTTTTACAGTATCCAGGAGGTCTCGAATGCACACCAGCCTCTCTGCTATATCGTGCTTGTAACTTTGCAATTCCTGTGAATACATAATAAAGACGTGAGCTGTGTTACTCGGGAACTGTTTCACTTTGGCCATGTGTGTTGCAGTACATTGTACATGTGCCACATTCTGAACACTGGGTGGATAGCTGAGTCTAAGTTGGGTGTTCTTTTGACTGTGTGTTCTCTGGTCGGATAGACGCGCTACGGGTTCGCTGGCCGGTCGGATAACTGAGTGGTGGTCGGATGACTGAGCACTGTGTTTGGAGCACTGTGTGTTCTGGACAGCTCGCTGTGTAATTCGATAAAATGTTCACCTGTTCTACGGAAAGTGTGATCTGTGTATGAACAAATGTTTTTTCTCCTTGCAATAAACTGAAATACTTTCAAGCATACTACGTGTGATGCCATTTGTTACATCTTTTCAAGCTCATTGAGTCACCTAGTAAATAAGAACTAAGACACACGATTGCCGTGTACAATTTTTTTTCAGACAAGCGTCTGATCTTTTATTAAAATGGGCAGAGGGTGCCTACCACTCGATATGCTTTGTGTAATACAAGTAAGTAAGTGTCTCCGTGTCAATAGGGAGGCAACAGTCAAACACGGGGCTTTTCAATTCAACGTGTTTATTCCATTACCAATGCACAGATACAAGTCATGACTTTCATTTGTGATACACAGATAGACATCGCTGTACCTCTGATGCACACAAGCTTCTCAGCCTCTCACCGCGAGCTCCATTGGGACTCGTGAAACCCCCTGTGAATGGTGGCGGGTCATTTTGACCCAAGGGCTGCGGCAGGCAGGGAAACTTCACTGTGGTGGGTCATTTTGACCAGAGGGCTGCGGCAGGCAGGGGAACTTCACTGTGGTGGGTCATTTTGACCAGAGGGCTGCGGCAGGCAGGGAAACTTCACTGTGGTGGGTCATTTTGACCCGAGGGCAGCGGGAGGGTTAATGGGCATCGACTGTCATCTGCTGCCAAATTAGGATACTTCCTGCATGAAACCAAATGCATCCACGATGGACACAGCTTCCCTTTGCCTTCTCGGCTAGTGGACTACCTTAAAGCTTTCTGTGAGAGATATGTAACAACGTGGTTTTAGACAAAAAGTTTGCTTGGCTAAAACCCTTCTGCTGTACCTGGTTGTCAGTATGAAAGTAATAACGCTAATCTCTGTCGTTCTCTAGGTGTGAGGCGGGCTGATGCTACTGCTGCTACTGTAGCATTTACCATTTCTTCAAGAACGAGTGTCTGGACACGGTCTACCACTGCCTTGTCTCCAACGCTTCGCTGGTTGTAATGAGGAGGTGAAGTGCAGCGGCCATACGAACCCTGACCAGTGAATGTTCACTATGCTTCTATTCAATTTTGATTTTTGTTGTTGTTGAACGTGTATGAATAAAAAGCAACCGGACTCTGGGAAACTGGTTCCTTGTCATTTATTAGCACAGATAACACAGGTAACACGGGTCGATTCACATCACACACACACATCTCTACGTCACTTTGACAATTGAGAAACACAGAGGGTAGTCGCACAATCACACAGGGGCCTATACTGATATTTGTACGATTTTCCCTTGTGTTGTGAAGTGTATTATTCAGTCCAAAGAACTAAACTCTATGCTCCCACTGTTTCGAGTTCCTTACATGATGCCGGATTGTGAATTGTAAGGATTTCTGCTCAGGTACCCTCGTGCTGAGGAGTGTGTGACAACCGCATCCGGAGGGTCTCTGTGAACGTCCGCGGGGATCCTTTCCCACTTCCCCTTGAGGACGGTCGAAGTCAGCACCATGGTCACCACGTACATGATGTAGATTATGATGTTGAACATGGCGATAGCGCACTCCATGTTATGCATCCTCTGTGCGTCTGTGATCAGAGGTCGGTACAGCACCTCTATGCAGCCCGCGATCACTGCCATGAACAGCTCAACGTTCATCATGACGAGGCACACCAGCACGGTACTGGTGCTCTTGCTGAACTTTGCGTCCCCGTAGGGGCCCTCAGAGTGGTCCATTTTCTGTTTACTCTTGGCCGCGAATTAGCTGAGCACTATGCTCACGACCATGGCCAGGCATACGAGCGTGATTAGGGCTATCCCCGCGTGGATGTACACGTACTCGTAATCGGGTCTGCCCTTGGCTGAGGGCGACACCGTTGGATCTGTGCCCAGCCTGCCCCGGGTCCGCGTGCCGTGCTTGTTTTGTTGATGAAGTACAGAATGTTGTTGGGGATGGTGAGAAACCCCACGATGAGAGAGGTGATGACAGCAATGGCTGCGCCCAGCTTGCCCTTGAAGCGGGCCACGCTCAGGATGGCGCTGTTAGGGATAGCTGACATTTTGGTGTTAAACAGATCCTTGCCCGTGGATATCAGAGACTCCAGGCCTTTCCTGCGATTCATATCTGTCGTAAAGGATCTCCGGATCCCCGGGTTCCCTTTTTGTTTTTGTCCTTACTTACTCAATTTACAACACTACGAGTAACCTAACGGTCCTAGTTCGTTCTGTTACTCTCACTGGGTTATCACCACGGGAGCCTTTCAATCCCTAGACGTTTAATACAATGAAGCTCCACGACACCGAGATCGAGTTCCAAGGCTCAGCGAGTGCACCATGTGCCAAGTCTATGGCCGACCACCATTGGTACAAGGTTCAGGGTATCACAAAGACCATAGACTCTATCACGGTTTACAGGAAGCACTCGTCCGGTCACAACATAATAAGCATGTACTTGTTCACGAGGGTCGTCAAGGACCTGAACGCGAACCCAGAGAGCTCGCTCGAGTGGGTGCCTGAGTACGTGAGAAACCTGAATGTGCCCGAGTCCAAGGTTTCGACGTTCAAGGAAGCGCTGCTACAACTGTTGAGGTCCAGAGCCCTGACTCTGGAAAGCTGCAGAGGCCTGTGGAACAGGAGCCGTATGTCCACCGGTATAGGAGTTGCGGTAGACGCACAGTGCAAGGCCGTGTTCAACAGAAAGAAGACAGTGCTCAATGTGGGCCCCGTGTCTCGCCTCATTCTCACGCAGCTCAAGGCTCTGCAATTGACTCCGATCTGTGCAGGCATCAAGGTTGCCGGTGTGCCCAGGCCCGATATGTCCAGAGATCACGGAGCCTACACGTACCACAATGGTTGTACGCAAGGCTGCAAGTCTATCCGCGACACGTGGGGCTTCTACACCGAGGTGAACCTGGTGGCCCACGACACTGTAAACGACACTGTAGCGCTGCTGGAGCTGAAGACCAGGAACAACGACATTCTGGACAAGACCACCTTGTGGTGATACAACACACAGCTGTGGCTGACGTG
Organism: Umbra pygmaea; assembly: GCA_016801145.1. Lineage (NCBI taxonomy): Eukaryota > Metazoa > Chordata > Actinopteri > Esociformes > Umbridae > Umbra > Umbra pygmaea. The sequence continues at coordinate 218 of JACXGM010017967.1, read as the reverse complement.
GGTGATGTTCTTGCTCACATACCCGAGCATGGCGGAGCGGACCGCAGCGTACTTGGTGATAATCAGGCCGGGGACCAACCAGGTTACCATACGAAGTTGTTTGAGGCCCACGATTTCTAAGAGTGTACGCAACAAGTTCAAGTGGCTGACCTGTTTCTGCCCACAGGTGCTTAACTGGTTGACTCCTATGTGTGTAAACATGAGAGTTGAGACTCAGA
>JACXGM010017966.1:0-19400 GCA_016801145.1 Umbra pygmaea | reverse complement strand
TGCCCTGATAACCCGTCTTGTGTATTGAACCTCTGCCTGCTTTTGGACCCTCCTGGTTTATACTGTCTAATAAATATTGGATTAATGTTGTGGATACCTTGTCTGGGTTCATTCATTACAGACTGACGCTGTACTGGATTGCACCCTCTCCACAAGCACCCACTCTATGGTTGTATAATGGGCAGTAAGTCACAAATATCCTATTTTACAATAATTGCCTGTCCACATGTCAAGTGTAATTGCGCCATTGTAATAACTCAAGTTATTTCTTAACTCAAGGACAAGGGCTTTTCATGCCTGTAACAGGAGTCCCAGAGTGGGACTCCTGTTCCATGTGAACTGACCATGGACTGAGCATGGACTCCATTATATTCTAGGGTTTGTGTTGGTGTTTTCATTTATATATTCTATGCAAGGCATGATATTTTGTGTTTCCTTTATTTTGAAATATGTATCATTTCCTTAGGGGTTACCTTGCCTCTTCCCTAGCTGAGGTTACTAGGAATTAGTGTTCAGGCCAAATGAAGCTGTATTGACTAGATTGGTTTGATTGCATAGTGGGAACAGCCGTGTCCTGTTAGTTCAGTTACATTCTTGTATATAAGCAACCTCAGCTAGGGAGGCGGTGTGGATTATTGATTACTGTTCGGGTGATTTGCTGTGTATGCTGTCGGAGTTCGATCCGGAACTATTCTTGTTTAAGGTTGGGAAAAGTGAGACGTCCTAGTTGTTTAGTATATGCGTTACAAGTGTACATTTAGTATCTTATGTCCTGACGTTGTGCCAGTCACTCATTGGATAGAGTGTGCGTATTTCCAGGAGGGCTATTTGTGAGTATTAGCACCAGCGTACCGTGCAGCTGTCAAATGCACGTAGGCTAGTTCTCAGCATTCTCTTAAGCGCACTTCAACGGGACTATACCTTGCAACCGGCTAACATTGTGGTTCTGGACCAACCTGAATAAAACCATCAGCATTTCCCACCACCAATTTTGTCTTGTCTTCCTCTCTACACCGCATCACCAAGTCGTGACAATGCCCTCCCATGTCAATCAGTTCATGGGCCATATTCATAAACCCATCACCGCTTACAGGCTCAAATGACCTCAAGTTCATACAAACCACCTCTACCACCAGTTTTAAGATTGTGACTTGATGTCCTTTTTTGAAATGAAAAAGTTGTCAATAGGTTTTAAACACCCAGTGTCGCCTTTACAAATCTCGCTATGTTTGATAATGGTTGAAGTTCCAGTCGTCTTGCTGTCATAAACAAATGCCTGATTGCACTTTTTTCTCATGCACTTTAACCATCTACTGGATTGTTGTCCTTTTCCACAATTACCCAAAAATCCTACCAAACAGCAGATTTAGCTTGCGCTGGTTGAACAATAGTGTATTCCCCCATTATAACCTTTATATACCTTTACAACGGCATATCTGATAGTATATTATCTACTTAAGTATCATGCAAATTACAACATTTAACAAACTTCGAAACATCATATTTTAGTAACGTTTCCGACCGGCAGTATATTAGTTCTGATCCGCAAGCCGGCCTGCGGGTTGAAATATTTTTTCACTTAACCCCAAAAATTATATTTTAGCAGAATACCTGTGGGAAACCATGGGTACCTGACCCGGTGCAGGACTATAGATTAATAAAATGATCCTATGTGCTCTTGCACAGTCTCTACGATTTGCCTATCAACCCACCCCTAAATACCCGAATACTCAGATTCATCTCTTAAATAAGCAGGAAACATAAGCTGAGGTTCATTAAATGTACGACACAATTCAATCCAAATTTCTGTGCTTGACAGTGTCCTGTATTGGCATTAAACAATAAACAAAGATAGAATTTATTCATTCATTTAGCTGCATTAATTGTAACATTAAACGTGTCTTTTTGATGCAGGAGCAGGTTGATCTATTTAATTTAGAAAACAGAAAACAAATAGCCATTGTTGTTTGAGTTTTGGAAGGAAACTATAATATTTCAGTAGTTAAATGAGGTTTATTGGATTAACAGAAAATGTTCATTATGCAAGAAAATGAAATTAGACAGGTGCATAAATTTGCATAAAAATATCACATCAATATTTAGTTGAGCCTCCTTTAGCAGAAATAACAGCCTTTAGACACTTCCTATAGCCATTGAACTTGTTCCTCTGCATAAATTCCAGAGTAGATTTTGAGCAGTGTTTTGGGTCATGGTCTTATTGAACTACCCAGCTCCGGCATAATGTCTACTGTGTGAATGATTCCTCTACATTATTCTCAAGTATCTGCTGATATTGGGTGGAATCCATGTGACCCTCAACTTTAACAAGATTCCCAGTACTGGCACTGGCCACACAGCCCCACAACATGATGGAACCTCCATCAAATTTTACTGTGGGTAGAAAGTGTTTGTCTTGGAATGCTGTGTTCCTTTGCCACCATTTCATCAGTCCACAGAACCTTCTCCCAAAATGAAGCTGGCTTGTCCAAATGTGTGTTTGCATACCTGAAGCGACTTTGTTTGTGGCGTGTGTGCAGAAAAGGTTTCTTCTGCATCACTCTCCCGTACAGCTTCTCCTTGTGCAAAGTGCGCTGAATTGTTGATGACACCATCTGCAGCAAGATGATGTTGTAGGCCTTTAGAGGTGGTCTGTGGACTGTTTTTTGCCCTTCTCACCATCCATTGCCTATGCCTCTCTGATGTTTTACTTGGCCTGCCACTTCTGGCCTTAACAAGAACTGTGCCTGTGGTCTTCCATTTCCTTACTGTTCCTCACAGTGGATACTGACAGCTTAAATCTCTTCGATAGCTTTTTGTAGCCTTCCCCTAAATCATAATGTTGAACAATCTTTGTTTTCAGGTCATTTGAGAGTTGTTTTGAGGCCCCCATGTTGCCACTCTTAAGAGGAGAGTCAAAGAGAACAACAAAGTGCAATTGGCCATCTTAAATACCTTTTTTAATGATTGGATGCACCTGTCTATGAAGTTCAAGGCTTAATAAACTCACCAAACCAATTGTCTGTTCCAACTAATCAGTGCTAGGTAGTTACAGGTATTCAAATCAACAAAGTGACAAGGGTGCCCACATTTATGCACCTGTCTAATTTTGTTTTGATGCACATTGCACACCTTCTGTTGATCCACAGAACCTCATTTCACTACCAAAATATTACTGTGTCTTTCAGTTATTTGATAGCTTAAAATGAAATTGCTGATCCAAACACCCAATTGTTTATAAATGAAAAACATGAAAATTGTCAGGGGTGCCTAAACGTATGCATACAACTGTATTTATCTATTAATTTGATATAGATTGATATTAATTTGATATTAATATAGCTACCAGACCCAGTTTATTGTGATATTCATTTTTTATTATATAATTTAGTAAGAATTTATATACGTGTTCTGTTGTGGGTATTAGCTAAGCCATTGTATATAAATGATTATTCATTGTCTTATGTGTGACTTGGAAGGCACACACACAAGCTATTGAAACCTGGCAGCGTAGACATTTCTGGGATGAGTGCCAGATTGTAAATCTACATTTACAGGACCCTAATCTCATTCCAAGACACTTCCCCAATTCGATGTGTGCAATCGTGCCAGGAAACAAAATTACAGGACTCAGGCAAAAGCCCTTAGCTATAACTGCTTTTTGTTGACGAGGTGTATAGCTTTCCTTAGACTTCCAAGGAATAATCAACTGTTTCCTGATAGAATCGATTGAGTAACTGTTTAGAGTGTAGGGTTGTGGTTTGAACACTTGCCACCAACTAAAGAAACCTGTCTGGATTGAATACCTGAACCAGACAATAACTTTTCTATTGGTAAGTAGCTGCAATACAGCTGATGCAACGACTTAATGTAGAATGTTTACCCTGTATATTGCTAATTACCCTCCTGATAAATCGGTATAGGCTTTTAGATGAAGTTACAATTATACATGTATTTTTAATTGTTAATGATTTACTAAACATATGTTTTTTGTTCACTTGGCTTCTGTACCAGGACATCACAATACATGTAGTCTTACAGAGCAGAGGGGATTAACTGTCACAGTATAATACAGTTACAGTAGCTACTGTAGACTATGCCAGGGGTCTCCAATGTTCTTTCCATTGGTGCTACTCTTGACTCTATTAATTTATTCTAAATTATGCAGGCAGAAAAAAATATACAACCACAATTTTGAAACATTTGGGACAGTATGGAAAATGCTAATAAAAACAAAGAGGAGTAATTTGTAAAGGTACTTTGACTTGTATTTAAACAAAAAATGTATAAAAACAAGGTTAGTTGAAGTTTTACCCTAATGAACTGCATAGTTGTTTGATGGTAAACATTTATTTTGGAATTGATACATGCAACACTTTTCAAAAACGTTGGGACAGGGGCACTTTAGGACCAATAGCAATGTGACAAGTTGAAATAAGAAGTTGATGTGATACAGGTGTTGCAGGGGTGTAATCATAGTATATAAGGAGCCTCCTAAAAAGGCCTTTTCCTTCAAGAGCAAGGATGGGTCGAGGCTCTCCAGTCTGCTAACCAGTGCATCAGCGAATAATCCATACATTTGAGAACAACATTCCCCAAACACAAATCTGTAGGATTTTTGTAATTTCACCTTCTATATTACAGTGCAAAATATATTTTAAAAAGTAAAGGAATCTGGTCAAATCTCGGTGTGTAAAGGGCAAGGCTGAAAAGCACAGAATGCGCGTGATCTCCGATCAGGTAATACGACATGCACTCAACCTTGATGAAGAACAATGACCGATAGGGAATAACTTAAACACACAAACTAAATACAAGACTTAATGAGGACTAATGAAGTGACTGAGCCTGGGTTAAGCAATTACGACTGACTATAGGATGAATGGAAACATGTGATCATATCATGTGACTGGAAGAGTGTGTGAATAATTTTCAAGGCTCCCATGAAAACTGTAAAAAGTTAAATAATAATCTTACCTAACTATATTTAGCAGTATGTTTTGTTCAGTGTGCACATATTGCATGTTACTGGATATCTATCCAGATCTTTTCCTATTTTCTTTTTCACATGGTGAGGAAAAAATGTGTTTATTACGAAACATGTCTTAACAGACTCTTGGCCTCACCCTTCTAGAGCGGTAGAGCCTCCAACAAAAACAAATGTACAATATAATTTTAACTGTTACCCAGAAACTTTATTATAATAAATATGAAAGATTATTCCACTGGAACTAATTTGTTTTATGAGAACTGACTGTGTAGCTTACCATGGAAGGTTGCCAAATCAAAAATGCCTCACTGTGAACACTTTTCACTGAACAAATATGGAGAGGTGGTCACATTTGTTTACCTATTAGGGAGTGCCTATGATTTACTGCCATTAATTACATTTTGAAAGATGACCTCTTTTCTTTTCCAAAGTAGGGAAACACAAAGAAGCTATGAACAACTCCAGCAAGTGTAAAACTTCCACATGCTCTAGCGGTGCTGATAGACTTATATAGGGCTGGGGGATATCACTGTATTTTTCAAAATATTACAAGTATCACAGTATTTGATGGTATGTATTGCTTTTAATAAGTTCTCAATTCAGATGATTTACAATGTTCTGACAAATAAAACTGAACGCAAAAAAAGTAGAACAATTGTTTGAACTTTTATCAAACACTATCACACAGGAATGCTAATAAATAACTTTGAAAACAAAACTCTGTAAACCCAGGGTCTTTATATTATTTGTGGCAGCTTAGAAGACCTTGAAGGATAAATGTCACTCATTGTTGGCAATAAGCCAAAATAAACAAACAAAAATATATTTTGTTTCGATATTAAGATGTCAAACAGGCATTTCTACACCTTAAAATACATTAAAGTCATGCTCCAGTAGCCTTTCAAGCACCCAACGGACCAAAGCGACATGGTGTTTGCAAGTAGCGTGTACACCAAGATGTCATCAATGTACAGAAACAGCCCGCGACCAATTATGTCTCTGAAGATTACATTAACGAAGGCCTGGAACACTGCTGGAGCATTCATTAGACCGTACGTCATGACCAAATATTCATAATGACCAGTCGTGGTGCTGAATGCAGTCTTGTATTTGTCTCCCTCTCAGATATGCATGAGATTGTAGGCACTTATAAGATCCAGTTTTGTGAAGAAGCGTGTGCCATGCATAGACTTAATGCCAGGTGAAATAAGAGGCAGGGGGTAAGTGTACCGAACTGTGATTTTACTTAAAGCACGATAGTCTATGCATGGTCGCAGACCCCCGTCTTCTTCACAAAAAATAAATTAGCAGGTGAAGAGGAAGGATGTATGTACCCCTGACGCAGCAATTCTGAGACATGTTTCCATAGCCTCAGTCTCCACATACGACAGTGGATACACATGACCCCTGGGCAGCACCAAATCCGGTAGGTCTATGGCACAATCCCAGGGATGATGGGAGGTAATTTGAATGCCATTTGTTTTGAAAACACATGTGCCAGGTCAAAATATTCAATTGGGATGGGAGTGTCAGAGGCAATGTCTGGAATTTCCACCGTGGTGGCCCTCAGCTAAACCAGAACACACCTACCCAGGCACCCATGCGACCACCCATCAATGGACCTACGGGACCAAGAAATGTAGGGGAAGTCCTAATACAATGGGACGTAAGGAGACACTACATTCTCGTTGTTAGGTACCCTTGGCAAACAATTGTGATAGGTACAGTGGTGTGATCTACGAATCCTGACCCTAACGGTCTACTGTCTAGGTCACGTATAGGTAACGGTCTATCCAATTTCACTATAGAAAAGTGCAGTCTGTGAACAAGGGTTTTGTCGATAAATTCCCCGCTGCCCCCGAGACTACAAGGGCCTTAAGCGGAGTGGAACAAGTAAAATTGGGAAAAGTAACAGTTATCAACATCTGCTTGTTGTTCTATGAAGGAGGACACTGTACCTGGGTTAAGAAATTATGACTGACTCTAGGATGAATGGAAACATGTGAACATATCATGTGATTGGAATAGAGGGCACACAAGAGAAAAACAAAGCACACAGGAGAGAAACTCAAAAGAAGGAGCAAAAGAGACATACATGTATGATCCCCTTAGGGGGGATTGTGAGAAGAATTTATTAAATGTGAGTTTGCAACTTGTCTGATACTTGCGAGTTTTGTATATGGCAGTTTGAGGTGGTATACTTGAGAAATGTTTATTCTATCAGAAGTTGACTGTTTGTAAAAAAAACCTGGGGTATGCTTGAGCTAGATTTCACAGCTACATTTATTCTAGGTCATTAGCTAGACACAGCACAGCAGTAGATACATTTCCCGATAATACCTTTGTATTGCAATTGTTCTTACACTAAATTATTAGAATCCAGTATTTATATAGAAGAATAACTTTCAAACTTTCTCCAAAGCTCCATCTGCTTCTCCTACCATTTACAATGGCATCAGTGTCTGTGGCCAACACTGAGTTCTCCCTGGACCTGTTCAAGAAGATCACAGAGGAAAACAAAACAGGAAATGTCTTCTACTCCCCACTTAGCATCTCCTCTGCTCTGGCCATGGTGTATCTGGGGGCCAGGGGTAACACTGCTACTCAGATGTCACAAGTGAGTATGAATCAGTTTCAAGAATCCTAAGAATCCTAAACAGGAAATAGTTAAATAATTATCTTACCTTACTATATTTTGCAGTGTGTTGTTTTGTTCAGTGTGCACATATAGCTTGTTATTGGATATCTATCCAGATGTTTTCCTATTCCCTGTCTTTTCTTATTTTGTTTCCCGATTACATAGTCTATGAAAGACAGATCAGTAATGCCAAAGATGGGAGAATGTAGACATTATCTTTTGTTATATTATTCTGTCTGTAATGTAAAATTGCATTTCAATTCAAGCCATTAAAGTAACTGTGCAGTCCTTCACATTGTGACTTCTTAGGGTCCCGTTCACTTCACCCCAGGCCATTGCTAAAAAAATGAGACTATGTTCTCAGTCAACCTGTCTAGTAAAGTAAAGGTAAACTAAACTAGGATCATGAACATTGGGAGTATTATAATTTAGAAATGATTGGGTTGAATTGGTTTAAGCCGATCCACATACAAATGCTTGCTCTATGACCTAAATGTAAATGTTAGGTGTTACTGACATTGGTAGCCTTTACAAAGAAACTTCCTTGCTGTCAACAGACATGATCTGGCTCAGCTAAGGTTTCATTTGAACACAGCCCTGCCCATGTCAACATGGTGGGAATAAAAGATTTGTTTACATTATGAAGGAACATGTCTTAACAGACTCTTGGCCTCACCCTTCTAGGGTAATGCTAGTAGTAATGCCAGAAATATTTGTGTTTTCATAGAGCCTCCACCAAACAAATGTACAATATAATTTTAACTGTTACCCAGGAAATGTATTATAATAACCATTGAAGATTATTCCACTGAAACGTATTTGTTTTGTGGGAACTGACTGTGTATCTTACCATGGAAGGATACCAATGTAAAGTGTGAAAATCAAAAATCCTTCAATAAACAAATATGGAGAGGTGGTCACATTAGTTTAACCTATTAAAGAGTGCCCATGATTTACTGCCATTAATTACATTTTGAAAGATGACCTCTTTTCTTTTCCAAAGTAAGCAAACACAAAGAAGCTATGAACAACTCCAGCAAGTGTAAAACTGCCACATGCTCTAGCGGTGCTGATAGACTTATACATTACTAAGAAATTACCCACATTTACATAATTTAGGATGGCGACTCTGATTCCACCACCATGCATCGAGAAGGAGGAGGAGCCACAGGGGGCGGTCCTGCAGGCACTAGAATAGGGGGTGTAGCAGCTGGTAATGGCTGTAGGGATGGAGTTGCAGGCAGAGGCTGTGGGGGCGGTGCAGCAGGTTCTGGCTGGAACGGCGGAGCCACTGGCTCTGACAGAGGTGTATGGAGTGGAGCCCCAGTCACAGCTAGCGACGGGCAATTTAACCTTCATTGCTGTTCGTCTAGCAGCAAAGTATGCTGGCAGCACTCAGGATTTTCTTTTTCAAAATAAAGGCCATTGATGGAATGCCTTGCAACACCCTTACAAAAAAGTATACTTCAAGTATATTTTTGTAAGTATACTTATTTATATACTAAGTACACTAAACTGCCCCACTTTTTTAGTTTATTTAGTACACTTTAAAGTATACTTAAAGTTTATATTAAGTATACTATTGAACACTTTAAAGTAATCTGTGTACTGCACTTTTAGTTTATGAAGTACACTTTTCTAAATGATCCATACACACTACATACAGTAATTTATGGACAATTATTTTATTGATAATTATTAGTATAGTATAAGAGTATTGGGCTTCAAAATGTCTTGGTAGTATAGCATACTCTTATGCTATACAAATAATTTGAGTGTTAATGGAAAGTCTATGAATTACTGTATGTATTGTGTGTATGAAACATTTAGAAAAGAAACTAAAAGTGCAGTAGGCTACACAGGTTACTTTAAAGTATTCAAAAGTATAGCTAAAATAAACTTTAAAGTGTACTAAACATACTAAAAAGTGGGCCAATTTAGTTTACTTTGTATATAAAAAAGTATACTTACAAAAATAAATTTGAAGAATACTTTTTTTAAATTGGTTTAATCCCAATGTGACTTTTATTTTGAAAAAGAAAATCTGAGTTAGTGCTGCCAGCATTATCCTGCTGCTAGAAGAAGAGCAATGAATGTTTGCTTGCCCATCACTAGTCAAAGCAGCAGGGGTCTGGGCTGAAGGGTTGGGGGTGGAGTCCTGGACTTTTTAGTCGAAGGCGGAGCACCCAGTCCCGGCAGTGTACCCAGTGTAAGGGGACCACCCTGTCCTGGCTGAAGCATTGGAGGCGGAGCCCCAGTCTGCAAGGGGGGAGCTCTGGGTTCTGGTGCAGGGGCCTGGTCCTCTGGTTTTTGTGAGGGGGCAGAGACCCGGGTTTGGGTGCAGGGGGCAGAGCCTCTGTTTGAGGCACGGGGTGTGGAGCCCTGGGCTCGAATTGGTAATAGATGTAATGTTTTTAAAGAAAACATGAGTGAGCAGGCAAAAAAATGTTTTTCTCTCATGGGATTCATATTTAACTGTTAGTCATAACAAAATGGCACAATCATAAAACATAACATGGCAACAAAGAAAATAATGAAATGACCCCTGTTCAAAAGTCTGCATACCCTCAGTTCTCTATAAGCTGTATTTAGCCTTATTCACAGTGTGCAGTCGTTTGTAATTGTTCTCTATGAGGCCCCGAATTCTTGCATATGGGTTAGCTGCTCATTTGTCTTGGAAAAATGCCTCCAGGTAATGCAAAGTCTTTGGTTGTCTTGCATGAACCGCATGTTTGAGATCTCCCCAGAGGGGCTCGATAATATTAAGGTCAGGAGACTGTGATTGCCACTCCGGAACCTTCATTTTTTTTGCTGTAAACAATGGGGGTCAACTTGGCCTTGTTCATAGGGTCATTATTGTGCTGGAAAGTCCAAGAGCGTCCCATGTGCAGCGTTCATGGAGAGGAATGCAAATTGTCTGCAAGTATTGTCCGATAACAAGCTGTATTCATCTTGCCATCAATCTTCACAAGGTTCCCCAATTCTTTAGAGCTCACACATCCCAAAACATCAGTAAGCCACCACCATGCTTCACAGTGGAGATGGTATTCTTTTCACTCTAAGTCTTGTTGACCCCAATCCAAACATAACTCTCATGGTTGTGACCATAAAGCTCTATTTTGGTCTTGTCAATCTAACTTACAGTGTGCCAGAACCTGTTAGGCATGTCAAGGTGTTGTCGGGCATATTGTAACCAAGATATTTGTGGCACTTGCACAGTAAAGGCTTATTTTTGGCAACTCAACCTTGCAGCTTTTTTTGTTCATGTATAATTCAAGAATTAATAAAAAAAATGTCTTTACATTGGATTGTATAGGATTTGTTTTTGCTAGGAGTTTGACACGATTGCCAGAGGAAGATATTATAACATAATTTCTGGTTTTGTTCATAGTCCCTGCACCTCAACAAAGTCAAGGATGATGTCCATGTTGGCTACAACAAACTCATGAGTGAACTGAACAAGGAAGGAGACCAGTACAAACTGAGTCTAGCAAGTCGCATTTATGGCGAGCAGTCTTACCATTTTGAAGAGGTAAATCTGTTTGTTACAAAGTGGGTGCAGTAAGTGGGCATTGGAAGTATTTTGCTCAACATGATTCTGAATTGATCAAAATGCAGTGGTCTTGTACCTTGTTTGTGCAGGAACAACCAAGACATTAGTCAATCCAGGGACCCCCATCATATGTTGTCACATGTAGGTTACATAGAGGATTTTATGGGAATGTATACAGTTTGTTGAGAATTTAAGTTGCTCTGGGTAATGTCAAATTACCCAACATTTGCAATTATTTTATCAATTTGGCACACGTAAAATAAATTTTCGTCCGCTTATCCGGGATCGGGTCGCGGGGGCAGCAGCTCCAGCAGGGGACCCCAAATGTCCTTTTCCCGAGCCACATTAACCAGCTCCGACTGGGGGATCCCGAGGCGTTCCCAGGCCAGGTTGGAGATATAATCCGGCCACCTAGTCCTGGGTCTTCCCCGAGGCCTCTTCCCAGCTGGACGTGCCTGGAACACCTCCCTAGGGAGGCGCCCAGGGGGCATCATTACCAGATGCACAAACCACCTCAACTGGCTCCTTTTGACGCAAAGGAGCAGCGGCTCAACTCTGAGATCCTCACGGATGACTGAGCTTCTCACCCTGTCTCTAAGGGAGACGCCCGCCACCCTCCTGAGGAAACCCATTTCGGCCGCTTGTACCCTGGATCTTGTTATTTCGGTCATGACCCAGCCTTCATGACCATAGGTGAGGGTAGGAACAAAAACTGCCCGGTAGATTGAGAGCTTTGCCTTCTGGCTCAGCTCTCTTTTCGTCACAACGGTGCAATATAATGAGTGTAATACCGCCCCCGCTGTGCCGATTCTCCGACCAATCTCCCGCTCCATCGTTCCCTGACTAACGAACAAGACCCCAAGGTCTTCCAATTTGGGTTACTCTTTATTCAGATATTTCTTTAATTTTATCTTTATTTTACCAAGCAAGTTGACTGAGAACATGTTCTCATTAACAGCAACGGCCTGGAGAGAGGCGGGGGGGAAGGGAATGAATGAGCCAATTGAAAGCTGGGGATGATTAAGCCTGCAGTATATTAGATGTTCCCGACCTGGCGTGTGCCAAAATGACATCATGGGACAGCCTTAACTATTTATACATGCTCGTGGTGCTCGCGACTTTAATATCAAATTTGTTAGCCTTTCCTCAGCTGCGACACCTCTGTTCAGGAGAAGACTACAATTAGTGTCGCGAACACCATGCAAGTATAAATAGTTACGGCGCTCCCATGACATCAATTTGGCGTGCGCCAGGTCGGGAATCTGTAGTATACTAAGTGCTTAACGCAGGCTTTAGGTTGCCATGATGGTATGAGGGCCAGATAGAAACCAGGTTGAAACCCCTACTCTTACAAATAGTGAAATGGGATCTTTAGTGACCACAGAGAGTCAGGACACCGGTTTAACATCCCAACAAAAAGACAGCACCCTACAGTACGCAGGTCAGTTGTCCCCATCACTGCCCTGCGGCATTGGGAATTATCTTTAAACCAGATGGAATAGTGCCCCCTACTGGCCCTCCAATAACACTTCCAGCAGTATTGGACTCCCATCCAGGGACCAACCAGCCTGAATCTGCTTAGCTTTAGAAGAAAGTGGAAAACAGGGTGCTATGCTGCAAAGGTGGATCTGTAGATGTTTTACGTTCTATATATGGACCATCTGTAACATTTCAATTAACTATCTACTACCACTCACCTTAACCATCCTATCCCTAACCATTTCCTTAACCCTAATTCTGAACCTAATCTTAAACTTAGAAATCACTCAATTTGTTGCAATCAAAATTCAATCAAAAAATTATTAGAATAAATATAATTCCTCACAATAGCACAAATATGTGAAACAGGTGTTGTCCCAAGCACACGCTACCAGAGACTGGTGCCTGGCTATGCATCTCGTTTGCAGCAGGTCATAACAGCAACAGGGTGGTTTACTAAGTACTAAAGATGGTTTCCATGAATTGGTTGATTAGTTATGAGACTGTTGAAGTCATTATCAGTTGCATTTGCAGTTGAATTTGGGGAAACGACTTAAAGCATTCATTGTGTTGATCTATTTTAGTTGATTTTGTTCAATATGTTCATTTCAAACAGCTGAAAGTCTGTTCATACATCACTAACCTGACATACGCAAGTATGCGCAAGTATTCGCTCCCCTTGAACTTTTCAACTTTTTGCCAATTTCAGGCTTCAAACATAAAGATATGAAACTGTAATTTTTTGTGAAGAATCAACAACATGTGGGACTCATTCATGAAGTGGAACAAAATTTATTGGATATTTCAAACTTTTTAAACAAATAAAAAACTGAAAAAATTGGGCATGCAAAATTATTCAGCCCCCTTAAGTTAATACTTTGTAGCACCACCTTTTGCTGCGATTACACCTGTAAGTCGCTTGGGGTATGTCTATCAGTTTTGCACATCGAGAGACTGACATTTTTGCCCATTCCTCCTAGCAAAACAGCTCAAGCTCAGTGAGGTTGGATGGAGAGCGTTTGTGAACAGCAGTTTTCAGTTCTTTCCACAGATTCTCGATTGGATTCAGGTTTGGACTTTGACTTGGCCATTTTAACACCTGGATATGTTTATTTGTTAACCATTCCATTGTAGATTTTGCTTTATGTTTTGGATCATCGTCTTGTTGGAAGACAAATATCTGTCCCAGTCTCAGGTCTTTTGCAGACTCCATCAGGTTTTCTTCCAGAATGGTCCTGTATTTGGCTCCATCCATCTTCCCATCAATTTTAGCCATCTTCCCTGTCCCTGCTGAAGAAATGCAGGCCCAGACCATGATGCTGCCACCACTATGTTTGACAGTGGGGATGGTGTGTTCAGGGTGATAAGCTGTGTTGCTTTTACGCCAAATATAACATTTTGCATTGTTGCCAAAAAGTTCGATTTTGGTTTCATCTGACCAGAGCACCTTCTTCCACGTGTTTGGTGTGTCTCCCAGGTGGCTTGTGGCAAACTTTAAATGACACTTTTTATGGATATCTTTCAGAAATGGGATTATTCTTGCCATTCTTCCATAATGGCCAGATTTGTGCAGTATACGACTGATTGTTGTCCTATGGACAGACTCGCCCACCTCAGCTGTAGATCTCTGCAGTTCATCCAGAGTGATCATAGGCCTCTTGGCTGCATCTCTGATCAATCTTCTCCTTGTATGATCTGAAAGTTTAGAGGGACGGCCAGGTCTTGGTAGATTTGCAGTGGTCTGATACTCCTTCCATTTCAATATTATTGCTTGCACAGAGCTCCTTGGGATGTTTAAAGCTTGGGAAATCTTTCTGTATCCAAATCCGGCTTTAAACTTCTCCACAACAGTATCTCGGACCTGCCTGGTGTGTTCCTTGTTCTTCATGATGCTCTCTGTGCTTTCAACGGACCTCTGAGACTTATACAGAGATTTGATTACACACAGGTATTTTATTTATCATCATTAGTCATTTAGGTCAACATTGGATCATTCAGAGATCCTCACTGAACTTCTGGAGAGAGTTTGCTGCACCTAAAGTAAAGGGGCTGAATGTTTGACATATCCAATAAATTTCGTTCCATTTCATGATTGTGTCCCACTTGTTGTTGCTTCTTCACAAAAAATTACAGTTTCATATCTTTATGTTTGAAGCCTGAAATGTGGCAAAAGGTCGAAAAGTTCAAGGGGGCCAAATACTTTTGCAAGGCACTGTATGTCTCAAAGATGAAATATTTTAGCTGTGTGAAGAAACCTGTTAACTGTTAATTTAATTTCTGCACTATAATACTCGCAAAAGCTTTCTAGATTGATGCATTTTCTAGATGATTATTCATATCAACTGTAATACACTGGCAACTAAGAAATACCATACATTTACTGCACGTGCCCTGCTTCTTTAATTATAGTGTTTATAAATGTATGTTGACTAAAGTGTTCTGTATTGTAACACTAGCAGCCCCTTTGTACCTTGTAAATATTTAGTACTTTTTATCCATGTACTTGTTGTATATAGGGGATTCTGATTCTGTACATCATTACAGATTAGACTATTATCATCGGTACTAGGGGGGTAGATAATGTTAACTCTAACATCTCTGGTTAATGTGATAGACTTTCCTCTCCACCACCATGAAGCACTACAATGCAGAGTTAGAGGCTGTAGACTTCAAGTCCAATGCAGAGACAGTTAGAAAGAACATCAACACCTGGGTGGAGAAGAAGACTGCAGGTAACTGACTAGATACCAGATGGTCTTTCTTGTGCACTAACACATTAACTATACTGTATGAATGAAAAGCCTATGTATTCAATATATTCTTTCCTTCAAATTCCATTTGTTCAAAACACAGAGGTATTCGTACCTCCAATTGGTCTGATTTCAGATGCTTTTTTTCTTCAAAAGCTCTGAAGAAGGTCTTTGGGCCAATACATTAACTGAAAGAAAATTACCAACTGTGATATGAGCAAAAGCAGTGTGCTGGTTTGTTTTTTCTTCTATTTGAAATGAAAAGGGATGAAATAACAATTAATTATTGCATCAACATGTTTGCATTTAAAACCATTAGATTATTTGATGTGTCTGCTTGACCTCCCTGATTACTGTGTTACTATTTTATAGAGAAAATCAAGGATATGTTGCAACAGGGGACTGTTGATGAAATGACCGGACTGGTCTTAGTGAACGCCATCTACTTCAAGGGCAACTGGGAAAAGAAATTCAATGACACCAGCACCACAGATGCCCAGTTCAGACTAAATAAGGTAGGGTTTCCTAACAAACTTTCAAATAATTTGTCTTTCTGTTGTTTGCACAAACAATTTGTAGTTTCACTACAAGTAGGTAATCTGTCATTGAAAGTCTTTAAATACTTCTTCTGGAGAGCCTAGTCAGTCCAGACTAAAAACTGTAATGTTTTTCAGAACCAGTACACTTAAAATAGGTTTCCTAAGTGATGTTTCCTGACAAGCTATTTTTTAAACCCATTTTATCCCATCCCAATTGGTCTTGTAAAATCCTCGCCAAGGTGCTGGAGAGGGACTTGGTAAGGTAGACAATCCAAATGATCACTTGCATAACATGGGCAGTCCAATTTGTGTTGCCTCATGTGGGACCTTTCGGCAAGGGCTTAGGAGCTAGTTTGATATTGGCGAGACACATTATATTTTTATAAAATAGTTATTATGATTGGGAAGACCAATTTATCTGCCTCTAATATTGGGGTGGACAACCCCCTTCTTATATGCCCTTGCCTCCCAGTAAAGTGGAAAAAAGCTGTGGTTATGATTTGAACTCATGACCACTGTAACATAGATGTTGTGCATAGTAGCATCTTGGCCACCAGAGGGAGCCCCGTTCCCCAACAAGCTTGACACACAGATACTTGTCCTCACATGATCTGTGGAGTGGCTTTCCCCTAAAACTTTCTATTGTGTAATCAATTTGTGGGTTTTAGATGTAAGTCTTCCAAAGAAAATAGCTGAAATAATTTATTTGTCTATCTTACTATGTGTATTTGTAGTCAGTTTCTCATTCTCTCTGATGAAAAAAATATTGTTAGATGCACTGCATAGATAAGTATTATTATTATTATTTTTTAAGTCACTAAAACTGTCTGGCTAATCTAAATACATACTGTGCAGATAATCTACTGCGCCCACTGATAACTCTATAAGTTAAATGTCTTAAGTTGTTTGTTTAAATGTTCCTATGTAACTATGTGTACCATTTTGTTAACACCGTGTTAATGCTTTATATTACCTTACTAAAAGGCAACTGTAAACAACCAAGTGTATTACCACCTTCTGCCTTTGGGGTGCAGCATGACAGTAAACCAGTTAAAATGATGCACCAGACGGCAGAGTTTCCCCTGATGATCATCTATGAGGCCAGGTGTATGATTCTAGAGCTGCCCTATGAAGGGAACCAACTGAGCATGCTCATCATGCTTCCCAAAGACATTGAGGACGACACCACTGGACTGGAGAAGGTAGGGGGCGACATTTACACTCAGTTGTCAATAGCCTTAATGAAAAAATAGTATACTTCAATTTTATTTTGTAAGTATACTTATTTATAAACTAAGTAAACTAAATTGGCCCACTTTTCAGTTTATTTAGTACACTTTAAAGTATACTTATAGTTTATTTAAAGTGTACTTTTGAATAATTTAAATTAACCTGTCTAGTGAACTTTTAGTTTCTAAACATTTCTAAATGTTCCATACACACAATACATACAGTAATTTATAGACATTTCCATTAATAATACAATTGATAATTATTAGTTTAGCATAAGAGTATGCTATACTACCAAAACATTTTGAAGCCCAATAGTCTTATACTGTACTAATAATAACTCAAACCCATGATGCAGCTGTATGTACAGTATGTGAACTGCATGCAGTTAAAACCATCCTAACCACGTTTTGGTTATAGGGTTAGAGACAGCTAGGCAACCCTAACTCACATTATATAATTTTATGAAATGTCTACCTCTAAAATCACACTGACATGTGGTGAATTCAGTCTATAGCCTTAAGTTCAGCCTTCCAAGTTAAACTAAAGCTTGGTGACTTCTAACCAACACAGCTAGAGAAGCAACTAACCTACGAGAACTTCATGCAGTGGACCAGTCCTGACTACATGAACATGGTGGAGGTTGAGGTGGGCCTGCCCAAGTTGAAGCTGGAGGAGAGCCTGGACCTTGGGGAGATGCTGGCCAGCATGGGCATGACTGATGCCTTCGACCACTCCAAGAGTGACTTGTCAGGAATGTCACCCAACAATGACCTGGTTCTGTCTAAGGTGGTTCACAAGGCCTTTGTGGAGGTCAATGAGGAGGGTACAGAGGCAGCAGCTGCTACGGACACTAGCATTATGGAACAACTATATTGTGAAATAGAAGTACCCCCATTCATCGCCGACCACCCCTTCCTCTTCTTTATCCGCCACAACCCCACTCAGAGCATTCTGTTCTATGGCCGCTACTGTTCCCCTTAGACATATAGGAACATTCCTTGTGGACAGGGACAGATTATGGACAAGGCAAATGCGGCTTGGGCCCAAGGACCTCTGACCATTAGAGGACAAGGGCTAAAAGGCAACCCTAATAGTCCGATGCTCATGAGACAATCTAATGTAAATGCAAAATGTACATAGATAGGCCGATAGTGCTTGAATATGTGGTCCTTTTAACCAATCAAATTCCCCTTGACTGCACTTTCTTCAGAGGGAATAGAAGTATCCACCCATCAAACTCAAGTGATTTATTACCCCCTGTGACCTTCATTACCCCGCCCCCTCCCCTGAACCCCACCTGACCCGCCTCCTCCACTGACCACCACCTGACCCACCCCTCCCCTGACCACCACCTGAAGACCACCTGAACCTTCCCCCCTCCCCACGTGGACGCCATGACCCCCGCCCGTCCCTGATCCCCTGGACCCCACACACCCCCAAACACATACTACAACTTCCTAATATTTGCCTAGTCAACAAAGACATGTTTTACATGGCTTTCTCCACCAAGGACTTTTGTTTTCAAAGATAAGCTTATCAAAACTTCTACATAGGACCCAATCATTAAAAATGTTGTTTGACCAGGTCTCAGAATATTAGACATCTAATAATGTCCAACCCGCCAGGGTTTGTGATCCTATTGTGACCCTTAGGTTCTGTAGATAACTCTCTGTATTAAAGCATCTCCATAGGTTCTCAGGACCCAGCCCTCCTAAGATCTGTCAAATGAATGCTAAGCTGTTTCGAATGGTCCAAGGCTCTAAAATGGGCACTCTGTGCTGTGTGTGTGATTCTGTGTGTCTGCACGTGACCATACTATAGTCCCCTAAGGTGTTCCGAAAAGTGAGTTGGCAAAACCCTTGCTGACTGGCCCCTAAGGCCTGAACCTGTTTAGAGCTGGATTAGAAGACAAATAATTGTTACAGATTTACCAACTCCTGTGAAACAGGTTACATCTATAAAGTTTAACTCTAACAAGATTGTGAAAGATCATGCTTCATTGTTTTAATATCCTTAGGATCAAACTCATGCATTGCACGTGTGTGGTGTGCAATATATGTGTGTGAAAGATCTTGCTTCAATGTTTGGTCTAAACAGTTCCCTACAACCTAAAGTTAATCTAGTGTTTTAAGAGGTGTTGTCTCAACCACAGGGGGTTCAGGGCTTTAGTTCAACGGGGCCATAAAACCATTTGCTTAAACAGGCATCCAAATAGAATGTT
>JACXGM010017965.1:0-19381 GCA_016801145.1 Umbra pygmaea | reverse complement strand
TAATAATTTTGTACTGTAATGTCAACCTGGACCCAATCAGAGATAGAGAAGTGTCTGACAGAGGAAGAAGAGTGGCTGATGGAGGAAGAGGAGTGTGTATGGGTGGTGGAAGTAGACTGAGAGGACAATCAAGAGCTGTAGTCTCAAATGAGATTAGGGCTACTATACTTCATCAGAATATAAATGAGGTGTATTGCCCAAGTTGACATAAGATATGATGTGAATGGTAACCCTGTCTTTTGCATTTGAATTCTTAACAGTGGACAGGGGTCATTCTTGTTTTGTAAAGAAATAATCTGTTCTTAGTTTCGCTTAGGTTATTGTTTTATGATTGACAGTGTGCTTGTTGGTTGATTTGAGATGTATGAATAATTTTGGTAGTTTTTGTGCATTTTTTATGTGAAATTAACTGCTGTGCAACACTGAAAGCTGGTTAGTGGAACTGTGTGTAGAGTTTTGAAAAAGAAACCTGGGAAATAGATCCTAGCTATTGCGAAAAAACAACATAAAAAAAGAAATGGGGAGTGTCTAACCTCATTCTTCAAACTTAACATTTACCTTATTTGGTCAAGACTCTGTATTTACTGTAGTCGTCTAATTACTGATGATATTTTGTTTAAGCGTTAGCATATACATTTAAGTTGTCTTAAATAAATAAATAAATAAAATATGTACAGTAGGAAATAACACAAGTAAAGCGATTAGATTATTTGCAGTTACTATTTACTCCTTCACAAAATGGGCTGGTGCACCATGAAACTCCCGGGCTGAAAATGTTTCCCACTCCGGCCCTGGGCTTGTACATATTGTTTAGGGATGCAGGAATATTAAGTTGCACTGACTGCGGTATGTACCTCTTTGCATGGCCAGGGACAACAGACAAAATTGAACTTTTGACAGGTTCCTTTTCATTGCCTTCTGATGCATATAGCATATTGTAGAATGCTGTATCATCTGGCGTTGGAGGAGGAATCTTGACATGGGGGCGATCACCATATCCATCAGCTGACCTCTTTCTCTGGGCCTTTGTGAAAGTTAACTGGCTCCCTTCTGCATACTCCACTCTCCTTATATCTGCCATGTAGTGCTGCTCAGTTTGTTTACTGCTGCTAGTAAAGCATTGAGTATGGCACACAGGGCTATAGAATCCAGTTTGGCTAATGACAGTAAACAAAATGGACGAAGCGACTCCATCTATTTCGACGGAGATCAAGTGAAGTCAGTTAGAAGCACTTTTCTGTTGATGCCTGAGCGTAGTGCGCAGTCTCACGCTGAGCGTGAAGACGTAGATGGGCAACCTGTCTGAAAGTTGTAATTGTTCACAAAGCAGTGCCAAGAGAAATCAGAATCATTCCAAATTTTGCCTTTTGCAGAAACAGAGAGCATGAGAAGGAAGTATTTCCAATCCATCGAAACGATGCTGAAATATTTTGTTCCAAATGCTTTTCATGCACTCTATGGGCATCTCCCTTGACTGTATGCCTCCACGTCCCTCGATTGAATGCAAGCTTCTCCTGGACTATACAGTATTTCTCTACTGTGCGACAGAAAGTCACGTGGTTATGACACAATAATTTGCATATCTTTACAAAAGCCGCTGCTACGGAGCCATAAAGTGAGTTACAAGGTAAAAAGAGCTTTTAATATAATGTCGTGTTTGTTTAGAAATAAACAATGGACAAAGTCTTTAAACGCTTCAGATGTAAATTTATTCGCTGTCAAAGTGACCCCTTAAATGAATGGGAGTCTATGGAATGCTAATGGTAGGTGATGCCTAGGTAGCCTCAGAATCTCCGCATGGGTGCTTCAACTTCGGCACACCGGCTTACACCCTTTGGTTTGGCAAAGTGATGCAAATGCTGAAGTGCCTTAAACCTTCATTCTCTGAATTCCAGCTGTGGGCGACACGTGTGGTTTGAAAAGGAGGATGGTTTCTGTGGAAGTTGATGGGAAAATAAAGCACTTCTCACTTGATTTATTTATTTTACGAGTCTGTTTTCCAAAGATGGCGCCTGGCTGTATACACGAATGGTAATGACTTTTAAACTATATTTTCAATAAACTCTGTATATACAAGGTTCTCGATGCTTAGGTTTGCATGTAGGGCCCCTCATTATGCTACCGTGGAAGTGTGGTGCTATTTTGAGCCTTGTTAGTGGTAAGAAATAGTGATTTATTTTTACTTCATCCATGCCCTCACAACTAGCATTAAGGTCATTTTCAGTTCTCACTAAAACTTGGCACATTCAATTAATGTGTTATTAACCGCAAGGTTCATTTTGTCCTTTAAGTCCATAATCATCCCTCTTAATTGGCTAATTCCCCCCAGGACATTAGTGCAAATTAAAAAATGTTCAGTCAACTTCCCTGGTAAAATAAACACTTTGAAATAAAAACACCTAATTATACCGAACGGCAACAAGTTCACACCCTTGAGGCAGGGTCAGTGGAAATTGAGGGGAGAATGGAGAAAATTAGATAAAACTTTTGCAACTAAAATTACATTTCTAAAACAATAAAAATGCTTGGTCCAGAATTACAAGGTCCAACTGAATGTATTTTTGCTGCAGTTAAAATTAATGCTACATAAATTGTGCTCCAAACTATCCTTAAAATGTGTAGTAAAACAAATTCAATAGAATAAAAGCTCAATCTAGATTGCCATGGAATGAACATTCCTATAGAAAAATCCAGATTGAATACCTGTATTTAGAATTTGTTGCAACACAGCATTTTATAATATATGTATTAATCTTATTGTCCAAAGCATAGTTTGATCAAATGGAACAGACTGCAGATAACGGGAGCTTTCACACACACGTGACATTTAAATATTAAATTCTCATATTGCTGTAATTATTATATCAATGTTGAAGACTGACAACCCAGGGTTCAGTTCAAGGATTAAAATAATTTCAGACATGGAACTTCATACCAATCAAACTCATTTGTTCTAATCCCTGCAGCCATACAGTGTATTAACATGTGGGTGTAAATCAGTATCTGAAAACCCATTCCTGACAAGCAGTTGGCACTTGTGAGTTTAAAATCATGAAATGGAATTGTCTGCCCAATTTGAATACGAAACTCTAAACTCAGTATTGCACGCAATACAACAATCTTAGTTGACACCGCACATTACTTTCCTCTTGAGTAATTTAAAATATACCATCTCAGCAGTGTAACAATCTCTAAAATCTCTTCAGGTACATGTTAGCCTTCATCTTTACACAATTACACCTTACTAATTAATGCAAGAGCCAAGTAGAAACCAAAGTTCAGGCAGAGGTCAGTTTTATTTCAAGGCTTTGTGACAAAGGCAGAGAATTATATAAAAATACTGAAATTTGACAGCTTATTGTGCAAATCAAGTATATTACTGTTCCCTGTTGCATTACAAACAAAGTTGCAATAGAAATGTGAACCCTCAACCGGTTTTACTTTGTCACTCTTGACAGGTCAGATGACTGAGCCAAGAGGGTAGAACACATTTCAAATGTTGCTTTGAGGGGAGGTAGTTGCAGAAAGGGTTTAGTCGACTTCTTCAATGGTTGGTCCAGATGAGCCACCGCCTCCAGGAGCAGCTCCTCCGGCTCCTGGGAATCCACCAGGCATGCCTTCAGGCATACCACCAGGCATGCCACCAGCACCTTGGTACAGCTTGGTGATGATGGGGTTGCACACCTTCTCAAGCTCCTTCTGATGGTGTTCATACTCTTCTTTCTCAGCAGTCTGAAAGAAAACGCTACATTAGAAAAAAATACCATACATCTGCAACAATCGCTCATTTGTTTAGTCGCTCAGACATCCAAGGAAGGTCGTGGGCCATCTTTGGTCTTTCAACCTCTGGTGAAAGCTACGAATGGAAGGAATAAACGTCATCACAGCGAGAGAGTTTAACGTTGACATGTGTAGAAAATAAAATCATACCTGGTTCTTGTCCAGCCAGCCGATGACTTCATTGCACTTCTCCATAATCTTGGTCTTATCTTCATCACTGATCTTGCCCTGCAGTTTCTCATCCTCCACAGTAGACTTCATGTTGAAAGCGTAGGACTCCAGGGAGTTTTTAGAAGAGACCTTGTCACGCTGCACATCATCTTCAGCCTTGTACTTCTCAGCCTCCTGGACCATGCGCTCAATGTCCTCCTTGCTCAGACGACCTAGTAACGAATTAATAATTAACATGTTGACACTAATCAAGCTTCACAGTCTACGCACAAGGGCACATGTTCGCTCAGACATCCAAGGAAGGTCGTGGACCGTCTTTGGTCTTTCAACCTCTGGTGAAAGCTACGAATGGAAGGAATAAACGTCATCACAGCGATACTACATGTTGCACATTTGCTGGTGTTAACCGCTTACCCTTGTCGTTGGTGATCGTGATCTTGTTCTCCTTGCCAGTGCTCTTGTCAGCTGCAGACACATTCATGATGCCGTTAGCGTCGATGTCAAAGGTGACCTCAATCTGAGGAACACCACGAGGCGCAGGAGGAATTCCAGTCAGCTCAAATTTGCCCAACAGGTTGTTGTCCTTTGTCATGGCCCTCTCACCTTCATACACCTGAAAACAGTTGATATTAGCAAAACATACACATCTTGAAAAAAGACATTACACTAAATAGTCGCTCAGACATCCAAGGAAGGTCGTGGACCGTCTTTGGTATTTCAACCTCTGGTGAAAGCTACGAATGGAAGGAATAAACGTCATCACAGCGAGTAGTTACAGGACTGAAAACACCCTGAAACAGACACATGGAGACTGTTTACCTGAATGAGCACACCAGGCTGGTTGTCTGAATAGGTGGTGAAGGTCTGGGTCTGCTTGGTTGGAATGGTGGTGTTACGTTTGATCAGAACAGTCATGACACCTCCAGCAGTTTCAATTCCCAGGGACAGGGGAGTAACATCCAGAAGCAGCAGGTCCTGGACGTTTTCAGACTTGTCACCTGAGAGGATGGCCGCCTGGACAGCTGTGAATTGGCATGGAGAGGTTAGACAATACACTGCTGTAAAGAAACAGTAAATTGTCGCTCAGACATTCAAGGAAGTTTGTGGGCCACCTTTGGTCTTTAAACCTTTGAATGAACCACAGTAAAAATATTAGGTTAAAGCTAGGTTGGGCAGTACTTTGTCACAGGCGAAAATTACAAGTGATCCCCACCTGCACCATATGCCACAGCCTCATCTGGGTTGATGCTTTTGTTGAGCTCTTTGCCGTTGAAGAAATCTTGGAGAAGTTTCTGGATCTTGGGGATACGAGTGGAACCTCCAACAAGGACTATGTCATGGACTTGGGCCTTGTCCATCTTGGCATCACGAAGGGACTTCTCCACTGGGTCCAGGGTACCACGGAAAAGGTCTGCGTTGAGTTCCTCAAAGCGGGCCCTGGTGATGGAGGTGTAGAAGTCGATTCCCTCGTACAGAGAGTCGATCTCGATGCTGGCCTGGGTGCTTGAAGACAGGGTGCGCTTTGCTCTTTCACAGGCGGTGCGGAGACGCCGAACTGCTCTCTTGTTGTCACTGATGTCTTTCTTGTACTTGCGCTTGAACTCTGCAATGAAGTGGTTTACCATGCGGTTGTCAAAGTCTTCTCCTCCCAGATGGGTGTCTCCAGCAGTGGATTTCACCTCAAAGATTCCATCTTCGATGGTCAAGATGGACACATCGAAAGTGCCACCGCCAAGATCAAAGATGAGTACGTTCCTTTCAGCACCAACCTTGAGGATATTGAGATTCAATATGAATACACAAAACAATCAAGAGATTCAAGAGAAGTTACGATCTCTGGTCTTCCAGACAAGAGTGCAAGTACTACAATTTCTCATCAAGCTAATTAAGACCACAGCAAGCCACATACCTTCTTGTCTAAGCCATATGCAATGGCAGCTGCAGTCGGCTCATTAATTATGCGAAGCACATTCAGGCCTGAGATTGTGCCGGCATCTTTTGTTGCCTGGCGCTGGGAGTCATTGAAGTAGGCAGGCACAGTAACAACTGCATTGTTGACAGTCTGAGAGTGAGAATGAACGATTTAATTCAACAGATATCATCGAGTACAGATAATGGAACTGACTATGCGTGACAACTGCATTAAATTGAGTAAAACAACTGCTGTTAAATTGACAAGACTACACCATTTAAACTTACTTTTCCGAGGTAGGCTTCTGCAATCTCCTTCATCTTGACTAAAACCATTGATGAAATTTCTTCTGGATAGAAGGACTTGGTCTCTCCCTTGTACTCAACTTGGAGCTTAGGCCGAGTAGAATCATTGATAACTGTGAACGGCCAGTGCTTCATGTCCGATTGAACAACTCCGTCATCAAACCTGCGGCCAATCAATCTTTTGGCATCTTAAGAAAAAAATAAATTATATTAAACATTTGCTATAGTCACCTACGAAGCTTCAGGTCCCATCTGTCTGATGACACAGGTGGGAACTATAAATGGCAGTAGTAAACATTAAGACAAACAATTAAATATAAATCAGATGCCAACTTACCAAATACTGTGTTGCAGGGGTTCATGGCGACCTGATTCTTGGCAGCATCACCAATGAGCCTCTCAGAGTCTGTGAAGGCAACGTAGCTTGGAGTGGTCCTGTTGCCCTGGTCATTGGCAATGATTTCGACCTTGCCATGTTGGAACACACCTACGCAGGAGTAGGTGGTTCCAAGATCAATGCCGACTGCTGGTCCCTTTGACATGTTGGCTAAATAGAGGAATAGGGTGTTGTCAGTTCCAACTCTAAAAGAAACACCATCTATAGACAGGATTATGTTGATAAAGCTCTTAACAGTCGGGCCTCAATTTACATACTTGCAGTGTTTAGTAAAGCATGTACTCCACTGTTTATGGTAAAGCGCATTCTGTTACGCATGTAGTACGCCTGTATTGGAACATACTACTACCACATTCTATAATGAAAAACATCATACATTGCAACTTGACACTAATCTGCCAAATTATACATTTACTGGTCTGATTAGTGAGCTGGAGGACAATGTATGAATGCTGTAAAAATCTGCTGCAACCAGCAAGAATGTGATTCAATATCCATGTACTTCAGGTCGCCAATTGTCCCGTATTAGACATGTTGTATATAACTTTCTTCAAGTTACGTTAGGCGGTTGCCTGGAACTTAAGAGCAACTAGAGCAGTCAAAAGTTATGACGCCATTGATGGAAGACAAACTGAAACGTCCTGTGTCTTCGAATTATATTACAAATTTCTCTGGTTTTGAAAGTTGGTGGAAACATTTAGGATAATGTAAGTACACAACTAAGAAATATAATAGGTACAGTGATGTATTTTTAATGATAAGTACGTCTCTCGTTATCATTTTAGAAAACATATTGTACCTTTAAGACACTTTTTTAATGTTATTGAGCTCATTGTGCCATCATGTGCATATGCCAGGAACACAGGTCACTGTCCCAATAACCAATCAGACCGTGTCAATGTGACGTTGCACTTGAGTCCAAGTTCACCTGACAGCTAATCTTGTAACTAGGTAACTGCTGTGTCTTAAATTATATTGTGCAGTAGATGACAGACAGGAGAAAGTCAGTGTACTAAGGAATGTGTGATTACAATAGGAGTGACACACTAACTTGCTAACAAAGCGGTATTGAGGTAAATTACCATGGGAATGAAAAAGGAGTGGCAGTATATCAATGTCCTAGGTTGCCAACGTTCTTAACGCAATACTCAGTCCAAATAGGATAACAGTGTTATGACTTGTATTGGCCTAATTAACAAAAAAGTCTCGAACTGGACTAATGAAGCTGCTGCATTCATGACAGAAGCTAACATAGCTAATGTTATCATGACTGAAGCACTTTATTTCAATTTTCATTGTAACTATGACATACACCCCTACTAAAACAGTCCTTTAGATTTTCTACATTAAGGGTTTCTTATAGGACTTATTAAAACAGTTGTTTTTTAGTCTGTTTGGGCTTTTCATATGATTTCCACAGGAACCGATCCAGTAATATTTTCTGATCAAATTTTACAGTAAAAGACAAATGCATTGTGCATTACATAAAGACAAATCCATCCGTTGTGGAAAATGTAATAATTGACTTCTCTACAAGAGGAAGCATTGGCGTTCTATTTTTGATTGATGCAGTACTTCGACCATCCACCAATTTTTAACCATGTTTTTCCATTGAAAGCCTGGCCTGTTTATTGTGTAACTAGAAACACCACCAGATATTAAAAGCCACCAAGAGACTCTTCCTGCATATTATTTCCATTGCCCAGGGGTTTGGGACATACTAATCCTAATCTGACACTATAGTAAGGGTAGTAAAACGGGGCTCTGTTTTTAATTGAGAGATTTTTAGATACGTCAAGAATTGTCAGACACGTGCATCAAACCACATGGGGTGCTGCTGAGTTCCAGAACAATCTACAACTAGGCCGCCAGCCACTACGAAGGCCTCGCGCATTTCCTGTATTTAGCATACCGTTTTAATCAAACTTCTACGATTGATCGTCGATTTAACAAGTTATTTTTAAATGTCGAAATACATTACTTGAACAATTACCCGTCAAACGTGACACCGAAAGTGTTTAGACAGCCCAGTAGAAAATATGAACATTTAGCCTAATAACACGCACTGTCATCTTCAGGCCTACTTAGAAAACCTAGAAAGTTAACTTAACACAAAATCACAATTTAAAATGTTACAGCAAATTGAAGTGACAATTTCCTCTGTGACGTAACTATTATTATATTGGTCTAATCGAGTACTTTAGCTCATGCCAAAGAAAAGTACCAAGCCTGGCAGACAGGATAGCTGTACAGTAGCTGCAATAGATTAGGCCGGTACAATCTAGACTATAATTGTATCTGTTTCTGGCGAATAACTAACCACATTTTCTATTGGTCTATTTCTTTATATAAAATTAGCTAGACGTTTTGTACTCACCGAATTAGTTATTTGGCCGAAGGTGATTTAGATATTAATTGGAGTTGTAAAACGGCGAAGGCTCCCTTTCTTCGCCTTGTGTGTAAAAGACAGAAACACAAATCTATCTGTTTTATATTGCCGGCACATCAACCAATCACATCTCTAGATTTTGTATGCTATTTCAAAACACCAATAAAAATACAGGATGGCTCAAGCGACACCGCCTACTTTTCACGAAGACTCACGCGTCATGAGATCTCAACAGTCCCGCCCACAGCCGACTCCGGAAGGAAGAATGCAATACAAATTCTCCATTGACGAATATAAGGCATAAAATCGTAACCGTCGATGGTATACTTAAAACCAGCTACGACATGACTAAGCGATTGAATATGCTCATATAGACGCCAAAGGGTCATGGGGCACCAACCTTGTTTTGAGATAAATGTATGTTATTTGTGATGTCTTGGATAACTACTTCATTACCCACAATCCTAAACATTCTACAATCCCATAGTGATGCCTCTGATTGGTGGAACTCCATGATGTCATGGAGACAAACTCGTGGCTACCATGGAAATGTTTACTAAGCCCGCGAAAAGGCTTTTGTGCGTCTCAATATGCATACTATAGTATGCCAGACTACAATTAGTATGTTCCAAACCAAAGAATGCAAATATTGTATGTCAGAAGTTCCAGGATGGTCTACTACTTCTGGGGGATTTTCAAAGTATGCAACCCTGGTAGACAGAATCGGCATGCACCTATTTTTTTTAAGGGTGTACTGTGTGCACAACAAACGCAAACATGTGCCCACAAATACAGATATTAAAAAGTAAACCCACTTGACTCAAAAATCAGAGGGGGCACATGCTCACAACTAGCATGCATTGCACCTAGTAGACAGTAATCAACTTTTACACAACTTTGTATATAATATATTGGTGACAGGTTATTTTTATTGTTGGTTTGTAAAGTTTGATGGATGGTGTTCAATCTAGAATGTCCCCAAAATGGCAGCAGTGGAGAAAAAGTTGGTAATGTTATCTTGATGAAAATAATTTATAATTGAATAGTATATTTATTTAATTAAATTAATAACCTAATTTTTTATAAGCGACACAAAAAGAATAAATGACAAAGAAAAGAAAATGGAAGAAATGAGAGGATCCTGTGCATGTTAAACCCACAGGGTTACAGAAATGGCAGCCAGGCTACGTGTAGTAGGGTACTCTGTAACCACAACACAGAAGTATACATCCAACTTTAGACTACCTGTCCTTTTGAGGGAGGGCACAGAGGCCTGTGTATTGGCAGCACACTGCCAGAAAATTAGGGACAGTGCTGCCTGACTGACAGCAATTCTGCCAGTGGTATTCATTATCTATGTAAATATTGTAATATTAGTGTTATATGTTGTTGTGTCATTTATCTTTCTTATTAACAATTTTAATTAATTGAATTTTGGCTATTGTAATAATTTCATTTAATTTGTTGTTTATTTGAAAATGTAAAATTTATTAGCTAATTTAATGCTTTGGCAATGTGTGCATTGTTACGTCATGCCAATAAAACAAATTTTAATTTAATTGAATGTGTAGATATGCACGCTGCCTAGGATTCAACAGACCATAGCACAACAATACACATGGCAAGGCAGTTTACTTGACCACGCCCCCGAGTTGATTACAAAACTTTGGGTGCTTAATTCATTCCCATGTTAAAATGCCTACATTACACATAACCCTATGATGGCAACATTTTATTTGGTTTAATTCTATAAACATGTTGGATATGCTTGGTTGAACCCATTGTATATACTTACATGCCATTTTAATCATACCTAAAACGCTTTCATTTCAGAGACCTATACAACGATGGAGGATTTGGGGTTAGAGCGCTAACTTCGGGTTGAACACTGGGATTCCAGTGTCACAGGGTTAAATCACCATGGTTTGAGAACAGTTAAATTTGAGATAACAGATCAACACGAATAAAAGCACCACCTACTACACAATCAGTTCTCGATTCAAAATTATGTTACCATTCTTAAAAGATCCTTTAGAGCTTGGTGTGTAGATAGCAAGAACCCGTTGGCTTTCTCTGACAAGTATATTTAATTAAGAAAGATATAGATTCTCAGTGGAAGGACATATCTCTCTCAGCCTCTTGAGCCATATGTTGCCAGTAAGACACATCGAAGTTGTGTGCTTACAGTTCCACAGTCTGTATGCATACTGTAGCTTAGGTTTTTTTACTACATGTAGGTTCATGTATGCTGTTGTGTATGATGGGTACAATGTCAGCTAATGCTAATTAATATAATCAAATGATATTCAACACCAGGCGTATGCAATTCAACCGATAGCTAACATCGACATAGTGTAGGGATGCTAGTAAACTCAAAGCGACTCAATAAAACACAAGCTAACGTTAGTGAAAGGCAACTAATTGGTTAAGGTATCATCGGCTAATGCTAGCTAATGTGTGCTAATGCTTACGAACATCAGGTATTGCTGCCTAATGTCAGCCAAGTCACTACATTGTTAACCATATGCCTACCACTTTCATTATATTATATCCATGTTTTTTTCATGAGTTTGGATCATTTCGATATTTGCTAGCAAATAAAGGAATGCTAACCAGGGTCAAAGTCAATGGTAAACAGTGATGTAGGTTAAACGTGAATGCTTGCATACCTTTACTGTCAGTGTTAGCCTGTCGACTAACCCATTCGAGAGGTAGATTACCTATGATGCAAGTTGTTAATTTTTTGGTAAAATGTCTGCCAGCATTATCTGATAACATACTGCATTCATTCAATTGCCAACAATTTTCACAAGGTTCCCCATGTCTTTAGACCTCACACGCACCCAAAACATCAGTGAGCCTCCACCATGCTTCACAGTGCGGATGGTATTCTTTCACTATAGGGCTTTTTGACCCCTCTCCAAACATTATGGTTGTCACCATAATGCTCTATTTTGGTCTCATCCCTCCAAACTACAGTATGCCAGAATCTGTGAGGTCTGTCAAGTTGTTGTCGGGCATATGGTAACCAAAATTTTTTGAGGCACTGACGTAGTTCATTTTTGTTCTAGTATCGTTGTACTGTGATCCTTGTAACAACGACACCATCTTTATTTCAGAACAGCCAGTATGTGTCCCAAGGTTACCTGTGGGTTCTTCTTTGTCTCCTGAACAATTATTCTGGCAGCTTTGGCTGAAATCTTTCATGGTCTACCTGACCTTTGCTTGGTATCAAGAGATCCCCAAATTTTCCAGTTCTTAATAAGTGATTGAACAGTACTGAATAGCATTTGGTTTTGGATATCTTTTTATATCCCTTTCCATCTTTATGTAGTTCCATTACGTCAGTATGCAGGTTTTTTTACAGTTTTCTTCTGCTCCCCATGACTCAGTGACAGTGCATCCACATGAGAGCTAACAAACTGAATGACTATTTATACACAGATGCTAACTGCAAATTAAAATGCCATCTCACATCAAAGCATCTAGTACTATTAAAAATATTGGTGTCATTTTTGACTCCTCTCTCTCCTTCCACGCTCATATTAATTCTATCACCAAATCAGCCTTTTTTCATTTACGTCGCATTGCCCAGCTCCGCCCCTTCCTCAATAACAAAGACGCTGAAACTGTCATCCATGCATTTGTCACATCACGTCTTGATTACTGCAATGCCCTTTTTATTGGTCTATCAGCCAGTTCCATTACCAGATTGCAATACATTAAAAACTCTGCTGCCAGAATACTTACCCACACTAAGCGTTCTGCCCATATCACCCCCATTTTGTACGATCTCCACTGGCTTCCTGTGGCTTATCGTATTAAATTCAAAATCCTCCTGCTCACTTTTAAATCTCTGCACAATTTGGTTCCCCCCTATCTCTGCCACTTACTTCACCCCTACACCCCGACTCGCTCTCTACGATCCTCTGACTCTAGGCTTCTTGTTGTCCCTCGGCATCGCCTTGCTTCAATTGGGGGCAGGTTGTTCAGTGTTGTCTCACCAAAACTTTGGAACTCTCTCCCTCGATCACTCTGTTGTGTTAATATTATTTCAGAATTCAAAATTATGCTCAAAACTCATCTATTTTCTGAATGTTACCACACTTAAAGTTGTATTACATTTTGTTGTCTGTTTGTATTCTGGTGTTTTCTGCCCTGCCTACATAGTCTCATTTACACTCATCTACATTTTGTTGTTTGTTTGTTATCATGGTCCATTGTTATTGTTATTATTGTTACTTGTTCATTGTAAAGCGTCCTTGAGCTCTGGAAAGTTGCTATATAAATAACTTATTATTGGCGTGGAAAATTAACCTTTAATTTGCCATTTTAACCTGTGTGTCACCTTGTCACTGACAGGTTAGTCTGGGAAAATTGGACAATAACAATTAGAAGAAAAGGGCTGTATCAGTATGAAGACTGCATTCACAACCTTTCATTCCCAGAAATGACTGCATTTGGACTTGTAATAGATATTTAAGTCTCCAGAAAAACAACAACACAACTTAAGCTACTCAGCTGTTTCTCTGGCAACTGCACAGACGTTGGTTGTACTGATTTACTTAAGCCTAACAGTAGTCAGTAGGCGGTGTCTGGTGTTTACAAAGTTGAGTCTATACACACCCAAAAATTTGAAATCATAAACAAAACTACATTAATGTTCAGACCTTGTTAAAAAGTGGTGGGTACGTTAACGTTTTCCGCAGCCATTTTCTATTGCTAGAAAAATCCAACCTGTTGGTTTATCTGGTTATTCCCTGACACTGCTGTGTGGTTTCTCTGGCAACACATTCTGTCGTGTGTTGACATTTTACATTTTCAATGTGAACAAGGCTTTAGCTGTCAAGGTTATCATATAGGGCAGTGGTCCTCAAACCCTTCCATGGAGGGCCTGGTGTATGCAGGTTTTCGCTTTTACCTTGTAGAAGCCTGATGGAGTTGCTCACTAATCGGTTAGGATCTTACCTCACCTGGCAGTCTAGGTCCTAATTATGCTCTAATTGAAGGGAAAGACCAAAAACCAGCATACACTAGATAAGTGGTCCTCAAACCCTTCCATGGAGGGCCTAGTGTATGCTGGTTTTTGGTCTTTCCCTCCAATTAGAGCATAATTAGGACCTAGACTGCCAGGTGAGGGGAGATACTTACCAATTAGTGAGCTACTCCATCAGGCTTGTACAAGGTAAAAGTGAAAACCTGCATACACAAGCCCTCCATGGAAGGGATTAGGGACCACTGATGTAGGGCTTTCAAACTAGGGATAAGCTTCCGGGGTATTTTAAATGAAGTTGCTCTATATAGCCTACACACATTTTGGAATATAAGCACATCAGTTGTCTTTGCTGTAGTTAAAAATGGATGCCAATTAAATAGATTTGTTCTGCAAATGATCCATAAAAACAGCTGTTGGTAGCAAATACACATTTGAAAAAGCAACTGATTAAAAGCTCAATCTGCATTGCCATGGAGAATAAGGAAAGTGGGCTAATTCCTTTGAAACATCCAGATCAAATTTCTGTGTTTACTCAGGCAACACTGCATTTGTAAATTCTAATGTCTCTCTTTACCATGTGATAATGCTGTGTTAATCATTTGATCAGACAGAGCAGACTGCAGATCTGCACTGAGGATTTCTTCCTGCCATGGTAGAGTCTTTACATACGATTCCCATATTACTCCTGTGTATCCAAGTAGTTTAAATTCAGCTTTAGGGTTAAAATAATTTCTGGCAAACTTGGGATTTGAGAATAAAACTACTAAATTCAGTCAGTGAAGAAATGTGGGGGACAATGTCTGAGTTACAGTTGTAAGCCTTGAGAAATAAAATAATTTCAGCCCACTTTGAACTCACTACAGTAATGCATGCAATAATCTTAGTGAACACACAGGACACTATTACCTCCCCTGTTGATGCAGAAGTTACGATACGGAGTTGGGAATGTAAAAATATAAAGATCTATTTTCGGCTACATATTGGAATCTTTATAACTTAAATTAAATATGCAATTGCAATCTTGAGACATGACAATGTAAATACAAGCAGGATGGAAATAGATTTTCAACCTAAGTGAACTTCAAAATGTTGCTGAAACCTATTGAAATGTAGACACCGTGTAATTTTTTTAATGCATCATTTCTTACAGTGAAGGTATTTGATGAACAGCCAAATAGAAACAAAGGATTTACAAGTATAGGCAGAAAATCAGCTTTATTTCTCTTCAAGGCTTCTGACAAAGGCAAAGAATTAAAAAATGAAATGACAGCATATTGTGCATATCAAAGTTAATTACTGTTCCCTGTTGCGTTGCAAAATGGAAATGGAAACGTGAACCCTGAAAAACTGTTGTACATAGTCACTGACAGGTCAGATGACTGAGCACAAGAGGGTAGAACACATTTCAAATGTTGCATTAAAGGCAGTTGTAGACAAAAAAGTTGAAGGTTTAGTCAACCTCAATGGTTGGTCCAGATGAGCCACCACCTCCAGGAACAGCGCCTCCAGCTGCACACCTTCTCAAGCTCCTTCTGATAGTGTTCATACTCTCAGCAGCCTGAAAGAAAACACTACATTAGAAAGAATACCATACATCTGCAACAATCACTCATTAGTTTAGTCGCTCAGACATCCAAGGAAGGTCGTGGGCCATCTTTGGTCTTTCAACCTCTGGTGAAAGCTACGAATGGAAGGAATAAACGTCATCACAGCGAGTAGTTAAACGTTGACTTAAATGTTATGCGTAGAAAATAAAATCATACCCGTTTCTTGTACAGCCAGCTGATGACTTCATTGCACTTCTCCATAATCTTAATCTTCATCACTGATGTTGCTCTGCTGTTTCTCATCCTCCACTGTAGACTTTATGCTGAAAGCATAGGACTCCAGGGAGTTTAGAGACCTTGTCACGCTGCACATCATCTTCAGCCTCGTCCTTCTCAGCCTCCTGGACCATGCGCTCAATGTCCTCTTTGCTCAGACGACCTAGTAACGCATTAATAATTAACATGTTGACACTAATCAAGCTTCACAGTCTACACACAAGGGCACATGTTCGCTCAGACATCCAAGGAAGGTCGTGGACCGTCTTTGGTCTTTCAACCTCTGGTGAAAGCTACGAATGGAAGGAATAAACGTCATCACAGCGATACTACATGTAGCACATTTGCTAGTGTTAACCGCTTACCATTGTCGTTGGTGATCGTGATCTTGTTCTCCTTGCCAGTGCTCTTGTCAGCTGCAGTCACATTCATGATGTCGTTAGCGTCAATGTCATAGGTGACCTCAATCTGAGGAACACCACGAGGAGCAGGAGGAATTCCAGTCAGCTCGAACTAGACCCCAACAGGTTGTTGTCCTTTGTCATGGCCCTCTCACCTTCATACACCTGAAAACAGTTGATATTAGCAAAACATACACATCTTGAAACAAGACATTACACTAAATAGTCGCTCAGACATCCAAGGAAGGTCGTGGACCGTCTTTGGTATTTCAACCTCTGGTGAAAGCTACGAATGGAAGGAATAAACGTCATCACAGCGAAACGATTAGGTTTAAAGTTCGTTATGGCAGCCCTTTGGCCACAGGTGTATACACAACATTACAAGTGATACACACCTGCACCATATGCCACAGCCTCATCTGGGTTGATGCTGTCATACTCTAATGAAGTGGTTAACCATGCGGTTGTCAAAGCCTTCTCCCAGATTGGTGTCTCCAGCAGTGGATTTGACATCAGAGTCCATCTTTGATGGTAAACATACACATCATAGGTGCAAACACCAAGATCAAAGATGAATACATTCCTTTCACCACTAACCTTAAAGAGAAGATAGTGAGATTAAGTATTGGCAATAAGAAATGAATACAAGAACCAATTTCTCACATGCCTAAGTACACAAAGACATTTTACCATCTTTCAAACTCCTGTAATCTACCAACAACAGAAGTACTACAACTTCTCATCAAGCAAATAAAGAGTACAGCACGCCACATACCGTCTTGTCTAAGTCATAGGAAATGACAGCAGCAGTCAGCTCATTATTATGCACAGCACAATCAGCCCTGAGGTTGTGCCGACATCTTTCGTTTTCTTGCGCTGGGAGTCATTGAAGTAGGCAGGCACAGTAACAACTGCATTATCGACAGTCTATAGAGAGAGAAAGTCCATGATTCAATTCCACAGATATCATCAGTAGACTTAACAGAACATGGACATTGGGAAAATTGTCTGCTCTACATGATGTTGCATTTACATCTTTTAGCGATTGCAGTACCACAACCATCCACCAAGGTCTGGTCATGCAAGGGTGTACGAGTTTAATATTGGGCTACAATTAGCAAATTGTTATTATTGGGGTGACAACTTTGCCTAGCTCTAACATTGGTTCCCACCCTGTTCCTATGCCCTTGTGCCACCGGACATTAAAGGCCATCAAAGACACATTCTCCATTGCCCATGGCTTTGGAACATACTAATTCTAATTTGACATACTATAGTATGGTTCATGGGCATCAGTATGGTTTGAAATGTGCTGGGGACAGAGATGTTTTCGGAAGTGCGTTTTCATGAGTGCTGGGTAGTTTCGTAGACCGGGGGGTGCTAGCGGTAGCGTCTCATTGAAAAACGCTACTGCGGCCCGCCATGCGGGCTGAGCAGAGGCTGCACAGTTTAGACCAGCGGGACGATGTAGCTAAAAACTTCCAATATAAAACTACCCTCAGACCTTACCTCTCCCGATTGCCACCCGGCACCGGGTCTTTTAAGTTATTTTTAATGGAATGTCGAAATACTGTACTCAAACAATAGCCGTCACATGTTACACCGATAGAGCTTAAGACTGCGTACATTTAACTTCATGAAACTTACATGTTACAGTACAGCATATTGAAATGATTATTTGGTTAGTCAAGTAATATTTTCTTAAATCATTTTTGTCTGTATTGTCATATTTGTCTAAATGTAGACCTCAAACCAAAATAATTTGCCAAACCTGCCAGCCCAGACAGGATATACTACAGCTACAATAACTGGATTAGGCCAGTAAAGTCTACTTTTTAACTGCATCTGCTTCTGGCGATAATCAACTTCAATTTACTATTAAACTAGCTAGAAGTTTTGTACTTACCGGATTGTTTTTTGGCCGAAGGTGATGTTTATATTAATTGCAGTTTTACAGCGGATAACTCTCCCCTCCTTTGTCGCCTTGTGTGTAAAAGGCAGAAAAATAAATCTACCTAGTTTATATTCAGGGCACATTAACCAATCACATCTCTAGATTCCGCATGCTATTCCAAAACACCAATAGAAATACAGGACGGCCCAAGCGACACCGCCTATTATCCCCTCACTGCAGTGTGCAATTCGTGGTGTGTCTCAATGGGGTTAAAGTCAAATGTCTATGCAGTGTGCTGTACAAGGGTTCTTGTTTTGGGGCTGGGCTCAATGTGGTCAGAGTCAAACATTTGACTCCTCCCACGTTTGGGAGTGTGGTCAGAGAGGTTCTGTACTTTTCCCGCAAGATCCCGGTAGTGCCACGAGAAGCAGCAATCAGGCAAGTGTTATTTAAATATACTTCTGGTTTACTTACAAACTTTTCAATGACTCATTTATTAGCGCCTGCACTAAGCCAATCAGCTGATAGGTCTAACTCGACCAATGTTATAACAATGGAATAAAGCTTATGGAGGTTGTTTTGCTCGAGGTCAAGGTGCAAATGACCCTAGGGTTATATTACTCCGAACCATCACTTTAATGTACACAGGCAACAGTGATGCCCAAAATATCAAACCTTTATTCCTACAAGGTGATAATCACTCACTGTACATAATGTAGTACAACACGGATGAGCAGTAGCTGAGTTTACATACTGTAGATTTTAAACCTCTGAGGACAAATACTCACTGTACATTAACATAGTACGACACAGACAAGCAATATCTAAGTTTACATAGATTTAAACCTTCTCAGGATGAATACTCAAAGCACGCCTATCGTAGTACCACACAGGACAGCGACGTATACATGCCTGCAGCACCATAACAGGATTAAGAAAAACAAACGCTGTAAAGTCAGACTTAGAACGGTACTGCTAAAACGGGCAGCGATTCACCATACAGATAACAATGACACATATTGACCAGGGAGCAGAGGAGACTGATATACACACATGAATTGGAGACAGCTGATGCTAATGATTATTAGTGGATAAACTGCGACAGGTGTGTCTGAAGTCCAGAGTCGGCGCCAGAGCAGATCTACTGGAGGGGCATTGGGTCATCAGCGGGGGGGCACTGCCATTTCAGAAATATTTTAATGCAGTGGCGACATAGTCCAATACCAGAGTATGTGAGCCAAAATGAGCATTTGAAAATCCTAGCTCACTGAGCAATTGTTGCGCTCCGCTCCACCACTCCACACCTTTTTCAA
>JACXGM010017964.1:0-19382 GCA_016801145.1 Umbra pygmaea | reverse complement strand
AGAACCTATACAATCTAAGAACTGAACGCACCTCGTTCGGAAGCCCCACCCATTTCCATGCCTTCCTTAACCGTGCTCGTTTTCTAATATCCGCACTGGTAAATCAAAAGTAGAGTAAACGGATAACGAGCAGTGAATCGGTAATCCGTTTTCTAAGTTAGGGCACTAAAACGGTTGGCCACTCCATACACGGACCCACTCGTGTCAAAACTAAATTTCTTTCTCATTCAAATAGTCAGTGCCCCCAAAATTTTTGTCCCTTTGGCATTGTGTTAGCACTGCAAGTCAAAATGTTTAGAAGTTTTGTCACTATGGCAGAGGACCATTGAAATATCCCTCATGTGCACCTTTTAGTCTTAGCCCAGTCCTTCATTGACAATGGTTACTGTACTAACTTTTGTCTAGTTAACAGAATACAAGGGTGTATAAAACTGAAAAAATTAAATAAAAATAGAACTTTAGGGTAAGAGTAGCCTCCAAGGTTTGACATCACACATAGCACTCATACTGCCTAGGAAATTGTAACCATTTTTATACACATAGTAACAGAGTAAAAAGAAAATGTAGACAGTATAATATACTGTAATATAAACACACAAACAAAAAACAGGGAAAATTATATGTAACCTACAGTGCTGTAAATAAAGCTGGAGTTTCACAACTAACAGTTCTTCACTGGTCGCTGTCCTCACCCTCCCTCTCCTGGCCACTGTCCTCACCCTCCTGGCCATCCACACACTACTGTCTGTCTGGCCACAGATTCTCGTCCACTTCATATAATCTCCCTTGCGATGTAACGAGGGAAGAAATGGCGTGCATGTCTCAACCATCCCCTACACTGATCTCCTGTAATATCCTCACATGCAGCGTCCATTGTATGGAGCAGGGACCTCTGATCTTGAGCCAGATGCTCATACACTCTCCACCTCCAAGTGGAGAAATACTCCTTAATAGGAACAAGGGAAGGACATATTGTGAATAACATATTGTGGTAGGTGAGGCCCTACGAGACCTTTCTCATTTTCAGCGATCAAATCAAAATGAAGGCAGTCCAAGAAGATGATGAGCTTCTGTGTATTGTATGGGCCAAAACTGGGGATGTGAGTGGCCACACAATCCTCAAAAATGGCAGCACACAGTTATATTGCCCCCTTGCTGGCCTGGGACATCCACCGTGACCCGGATGCCATGATTCTCTAAAATAAATTTAAAAAAT
The DNA here is from genome assembly GCA_016801145.1 of Umbra pygmaea. Taxonomy (NCBI): domain Eukaryota; kingdom Metazoa; phylum Chordata; class Actinopteri; order Esociformes; family Umbridae; genus Umbra; species Umbra pygmaea. Next base: position 18,166 of record JACXGM010017964.1, on the reverse strand, counting down.
AAAACATCAGATCAGTCATACAGAAGAGTCATACACTACAGTTACAGACAATTACATAGAACATTCCTATGTTCTCCACAAGTTCAATATACTACTGGCCCCTACTCCAGTGGTTCCAATCCTGGGGTACATGTACCCCTATGCACCCCTCACCGGGACTGTCCCGCCCCCTCAGATCACCATAAATGTTAATGACCAATTGCATTATCTTCCTATGGTAATATTAACAAAAATAAACAAGAATGCTTAATCCATCTGGATCTGATCCCATTTCAACCTCTTATTTCAGTCTTCTAAACAGGGCTTGAAATACACGGCGTCCCGAAAATGTCTGGGATAGTTCATAACCAACTTTGGGACATTTTACGGAAAGATGGCCAGTAAAATATAACATGCATAAAACACTGGTTACAAACACACATGTTGAATCACAAGTCTTATGAAGCAGATCATTATTCAGCTTAAAAGTTGATAAAGTATTATTAATAATTACAAGCACAGCAATATTTTCACGCATCGGGAGATCAACTTTGAGATTGCTATTCTTCTTACGAGCTGCATTCTCAAATGGTCACTTCATTTTAACAGTTTTTGTAGTTGGCTATGTAAGAGATGTATATTTATCATAATGGTAAAACATATAAAGACGAAAGCTCTGAAGTTGCAAAAATATGACTGTATACATTTTTTGGAAAACCGAACACAAATGAAATGCAGGTTTAACTGGCATGTCAGGATGTATTAAAAATAATTCGCAATGATCGGATATATGGTAATTGCAAGGTGATATAGGCTATGTATATATTTAGGTTATATAAATGTAAAATCTTACAAAACCATTCCAATGTTGGTCAAATAGGCATATTATTAGAATGCGAATTACCCGACCGGACTGCAGCCAAATTGCTCCCGCATTGTCAGGCTGGTACAGTATAGCTCTAGAGAAAACGGTTGTATGATCTTTTTTACCTGAGATTAATAGGCCTATATATTGTAGAATACTAATTAAATCTTACAAAATTGTTTTAGAACATGATATTGTTGCATTTTATCTAATTTAGAAAAAAGGTATAGAGCTTAATATTTTTTAATTCTGAAGTTAGGCAATGGGTACCCTGGAAATCCAGAGTTCTCGCGAGAGCACAATTTGAATTTGCTCAGCAAGTTACTCTGGCACCGAGTAATTCTGCTTATTAACTATGCCCTTGTAGCCGAGCTGCACCAATCACGTCGGTGTATCGGATATAGGCCTGCCAGAGGTGTGTTAAACAGATGACGACAGCGCTGCGACCTCAAAGTCATTAGTTAACATTGTAAGATCGCTATGGATCTACACCAGTTGTTGTAAACTGCTCTGGCCGCTACAATGAACGAGTTAGACTTGGCTTTTTGTCTAAAAGAGGAAAAGAAGATGGCGCTCGAATCGTTACTTTTTAAGAAGGACATTTTTTGCTGTTTTGCAGACCGGATACGGCAAGGGTTTAATCTACCAGTTAGCTCCGCCATAGGGTTAGTGAAAACCCACTGGTGATTGGTCGTAGTGTTATCCAATTGCGTACAGTGAGATTTTCAAATACACGCTTGGTGCCGCCCCTCGAGTTGAGTCATTTACATTACTCGATCCCAGACCCTTAATCGTTCAGGATTTTGGTCTGGATTTTTCCAGCCTAGGCAATGGGTGCTTGACTGTCATTGTTGTAACACCCTGAGGATAGTTATAGGAAGAACCTGTTGTGTTGTTGGATGTAATGTCCGTTCACACGATCGACGGGGCAAAAAAGATATACAACTGACTTTATTTTTATTGTTTTCCGGCCTGGAAAAAGAATGGAGTCATGTGTCCAATGTATCCAAGCGAAGACGGATGGCCTGGACATCTGAAGACGCACAGACATACTCTTTGCAGACATCCCAAGTTCATTGAAAGTGTGTTCCAGGCATTTTCATTCAGGTACTGTAAGTGTACTTCACTTAGCAAATGATTGTGTTCTCCTTGTGTTGTTTTCCCGAGAGTAGTAGTCATAGGTTCCTCTGCATTTTTTAACTTAGCACTATTCTGTGAACTGTGGCAAAGTGACCAAGCTAAGTTGGGCTAGTTCAAATAAAGTGCGCTGAATCAATGAATGTGATCAAAACAAAGCACTCAGCTATTTTGATCACTGTGATTGAAATTCTTTATAAAACTTGTATGTTTGCCACATGAGTTCAATTGGAACTGAAATGTGAGACACTGAGACACTGAAAATACATTCAATCAAATTGTGTGTACAACGTATTTGTTACTGTTAATGTTTCTTTACACACAAAACAATTGCATTTGGTTACAATTCACTATCTTTATAATGAATTAACAAGGATTATTGCAATGGATTAAAACTAGTGCCCACTATTGATTGCCAATAATTTGTTTTAATATGTATACTTTTGTCTCCTCAAAGGTAAATCAGCATATGAGATGGACAAGTCTCATCCAGACTGGGCTCCAACCCTGCATCTGGGTCACTCGGAAATCACAGCCACAGTATCAGATCGCCATGGGCGCAGGCAACATAGATATATTTTGAGAGAATCTGAGGGAGGCCAAAATGAACAAAACAACATGAACGAAGATGAGAGAGATGGAGTCCAAGGAGATGCAGAAGAAGAGGGATATGGGGGTATTTATTTGCTGTTCTCATGTCTTCCGTTGTGCAATTGAGGAGGTGTAGTTGATCCTATATCCCACTTCTGGATGGATCTTGCTCAAGTTACTAGGCAAAACCCAGTATGCTGGCACATCAGTGACCATCTTTGTGCCACGAATTCGAACTGTTGCCTCCATATTAAACAAGAGAGCATCTATATGAGTACAGGTCTCAGCTATCCCTGCCATGCAGGTACAATGGGTACACTCCACCTTCCCAGGGCTGCTCACAATGACCAAGGGCTTTAGAGGAGGCTCATTCAACCTCTGTGAGTGCATAACCTGTGTATACAGAACAACAGTAGATGAAAAGAGCAGTGGGCACAAGTATCAGAGCCACCGGCAAATGTGTGGCGAGCTTGCATTTGTCCCAGTACTTTTCAAAGTAGTGTGGCACCGCCTCAAGGCTACTTGCAACTTATCGCCTGAAATCACTGTGGACATTTTTGAAATAGGACAAGTCTTTACTCTTCAAAGTAGCCAGATCTACAGTCATTGTTTATGTGGGAACTGTAATACAGACATTGTTCATGTGTGCACTGTAATAAATGGCATGTAAATAAAATGTATGAAATCAAACTAACCCTCTATGGCATGCATTTTTATTTTTTGGGGGCATTCAACCCCATTTTCTGGGAACTTGGGGGTCCCTGTTAACATATTGATCATAAAATCCCCCCTTCCCCAATAAGACATTGGTTTGTGTTCCGAAGGCAACGGTGCTACGAGGGTACTGAAAAACCAAGGTTTTCCATTGTACATATGCTAAGTGGAATAAGGTAAACAACCAATCTATGCATTAGAAAAATAATTATTTTGACAAACATCAATCACAAATGGTTCCAACATCATACAATCATATAAACACACCACTACTAAGCATTTTTTTTATTAATCATGTCTTTGTCTTTCTATGTTGGTTTCTTTTTAAGTGTACTGCTTACCATATAGAGCTAAAATCAAGTTATTTTAAACTAAAGTTTTGTTTTTGCAGTTGCTGTATTTGGCTTTTATGATTCAGATTTCTGACTAAGGTTTGTAGTAGTTTGACAAAGGCTTTGATTAACATGACCCAACGAGAAAGAGAATCCAATCATAAATCTATAGCACAGATGCCATTAGACAAGGCATGTACTGCAACGATAATTGTTACATGACTTGGTTATCTAAATAAATGTCGACTAAGTTAGTCAAATGTATGTGAATGATAACAGTTATTTAATCTACAAAGCATACAATTAAGACACATTTTTACCTCACAAGCTCAGGGAAACTTCAGACTGATCCTCAAGATGTGAACTGAATAGGGCTTCCATAGATTTAAAATTACGAAACTGAGCCTGGTATAAGCACTCACACCACAGACTAATCACTATACAAAAATATCTGGAAATGTCAGAGGTAAATCGTCGGACTCGAGTACATTCTCTTGCAGGCACCTCATTGATTTCTGATCAATGCCATATTTTTCAGGTAACCTTTTCTTGCATCCGGTAGAAGTTAGTCTATAATAAATTTTGTTCTTTTGATCGACTTTTCAACATTGTTTTTGACACTATTATTGTGGCCTCACAATATGGCGGCGGCCACTTGTTTACGTCCCAGAATGCACTGCGCAGTGACGTTGGTTGTTTTTTTGGTGTTGTTTTGTTTCCTTGTTGCTTCTGAATTTCTGTTAAGTACCTACTTACATTTGTTACAAATACAATTTATCTGTTGTGAACTTTCCACTTTAATAGAATCATATTATAGGGCTTGGTGTTTTTGGTCCTTAAGAAAAAGTTAATAATGTGATATTGTTCAATACTTTCATAGAATTTTCACAAAAACGTGATTCTTCACTGTTCCCCAAAAGTGTAATTGGAATCTATACTGCGTGTTTGTGTGTGTGTGTATCTGTTTTGCACATTTTGTTTTGTGATTTCACCAGAACGAAAGGCTCAAGCGCAGCCTCCGCAAAGGAAAGTGCGCATCTGTGTGCAGACTGTGCGAGCCACAAGACAACACTGTATCCGCGCTACTGATCGCAGTGGCAACTAGCACATTTGACAAATGAACAAAATTAATGCTCTGCTATAGTTAACTGGATATGTTTTATTTCTTAGCCCATTAGTAAATCCGTGCCGGGAATATGTTTTAAAAAGTGGTGGGGATAATATTGACCCTGGAAAAAGGGTTGGGGACATGTGCATTATGTGCGTTAATGTGTGTCGCCCCCTCTCAGTATTACAGATTAGGCCTGGCAAACTCGATTCATTTTAAGGATTCGGGTTATTCTGAGTCACTCACTAAACTGATCCGAGTTGTGCGAGTCACTTGAGTCAATTGAGTCAATTGAGTCAGTATTGCTAAAAACCCAAGGAAACTCAGTCCTAGCCTCTTCTCTCTAACCACTAACGTAGTATAAAGTTCTGTGGATTCACACGGTGCAGATTCACTTTTTCACAGTGTAGTAACTAGCATTTCTTTTAAAGGCACACATGAAAAAAAAACACAACATTAGGCCACGCATAGGCAATGTCATGATAATAGACAAAAAAAATTGTACATTTGCAAATCACTTAAAGACTAACCAAGCATACAACAAATCACAAATACAAAAAAGCAACAAAAATGCTAAATGTACTAGAACAATGATACAACAACAGTAAAATATATTAAATACAAAAACAATCAAATGGAACAAACATGCAAAATGTGCAATAAATAAATGCTAAGAAAAAACGAAATAACTATTTACATTATAGTAGTGCTTTTGTTGTGGATTTGCTTTACCCTGCCTGTCATGTCTTACTATACTGTAGCCTAAGCAATATATAGGCTTTCAAGGTAGACATAGAAACAGGAACGGAGAAATGCCAGTAGAGAATAAATTCATTTTTAAAATCTTTCTACCTAATTTTGTTTCGGACTGTCTGCTCGATCTAATTGCATTTTAATATACAACATTTATACACCAAATAACATTATGTATATGTTATTTCAGAAGTGAAAGAATGGCTTTTGTTGTGGATTTGCTTCACACTGACTCGAGGAGAGACTTCACTCGCTTGATGGCTTACAGAACCACTTATGACAACGTAGCCGGCTGACTCGCGCAATTTACTGACTCACGCAAGAACTCATGAGTGATCAACGACTCATGAGTGATCGGCGACTCATGAATGATAGGCGACTCATGAGTCCTCGGCGACTCATGAGTCCCATCGTCTGCGTGGCAAGCCGAGCTTGCAATGTTTCGGACTGTCTGCTCTACCTAATTGCATTTATACACCAAATCTACAGTAGGCCTAGCTAGGCTACATGCAGAACATTGAATGTTATTTCAGAAGAAAAATAATGGCTTTTGTTGTGGATTTGCTTTTCACCCAGACTCGAGGAGACTTCACTCGCTCGTCTGCTACAGATCCACTCATGACAACGTAGCTGGCTGATTCTCGCGATTGAGTGACTCACGCAAGAATTCGTGAGTGATCGACAACTCGTGAGTGATCGACAACTCGTGAGTGATCGACAACTTGTGAGTCCTCGGGGACTCGTTTGTCCTCGGGGACTCGTGAATCCTTTGGGACTCGTGAGTTGTCGGGTGAGTCCCACTCCCACGGTCTGCGAGTTTGCAATGTTTCCGGCTCTGAGTCTGCGAATCAGAAGTTTCTAAAACGTGTCTCGAACTGTCGCTCAACTCACTCAGTCACTTAAATTGACTTGTGGAATTGTAAGTTATAAATCTTTTGGCAGCTAAGATAGTTAAACAGGTTTGTGTGTGGCACTTTTATAATTTTAGATCAAATTGTATTAGGACTCAACTGATCCGGGTTAATCATACTAGTGACTCACGACTCATGAGTTATTTTTAAGACTCGGGTGAAAGATCCGAGTGACTCACGACTCAAACAGGTTTATTTCAGATGCCCCCTCATCAGCGCTCGGCTGGCGCCAGCTCTGGAGGTTATTATGTTCTTAAATTATTTTGACAATTGAACAGACTATTGTGCATGTGATGACTTATACAATGAAATTACGCTGGCACGTTTTGGAGGGAACAACCATTAGACTGAGAATCAACAATCAGTTTAGATCAACAAGATCTATTCAATTGGAAATTGTGCTAAATGTAGGCTACATGTACTTAATTATTTGCAAAGATATCTTAGTACATGTCTTAATGTGTCAGTACATTTGCAATTTGATGATGTAAATGAGAAATTCAATTCTGTTGTGAACAATTGCCAAGTGGTTTGGAGGTTTGTCCATGTTGTTTTGAGAATGTCATTTCTGTTTCAAGAAATGAGCCAAACCAATGGAGAAAAAATGTAAATGATTCTCGGTGGCATCAGTGAAAAAGCCTGGACTACTGACACATTACCGAGAGAGAAGCTTTCGGGGTCAGAGCGATACCAGCAAGCTGCTAGCCTCAAACTAGCACAAACCCTAATCTAGCATTAACAAAAACATTGGAAAAACGGTAAGGTTGGGTATGCTATACTTTAATATTACTGTTCAAGATAGGCGATGGTAGCCAAGTCAGGAATTTAATATTAAAATGTATGACGTGCAAACGAACAACTAGGCCTAGTTGAAATGTTTAATAAATTACGTGACTAGGAGATTATATAACATTATAAACCAAAAAGCTCCTAACCTCCATTGATCTCACCAGTTGCCAGTAAGACGGGAGGTGCAGCGCCGAACTCTGTTCTCAGGGAGGAATTTTGGGGACACCATGCATAGATGGTCAAAAATACGCAGCAAGAAACACTAGTGGTTCACACTTGCGCACCTACTGCTGTTTTGGCGCTCAGTGTTTGTGATTTGCTTATTTCCTATTTACTTATTTCCTATTTACTTGTTTGGTGGAGGCACTCCAGAATTACTATTGGTAAAATTATAATCAGACCCTCTCAGGTACCCCCCCCCACATAAAAAACTCTTCGGATCTGCACGATTCACACTAGTCACCCAAAGTGACCTGAAAAATACGGGATGCGCCGAAAAGCGTGCTGTTTGCATCTCTGAATGAAAGCATGACTCTATGGATTGTTTTAAAGTTCAGACTGGTGGGGTGTAATGGTGTGGGGGATATTTTCTTTGCACACTTTGTGCCCCTTAGTATCAATTGAGCATTGTTTAAATGTCGCAGCCTACCTGAGTATTGTTGCTCACTAATGTCCATCACTTTATCTACACATTGTACCCAACCTTCAATGGCTACTTCCCGCAGGCTAATTTGCCATGTCACAAAGCTCACATCTAAATTTTTTAACTTGACAATAAGTTCACTATACACAAGTGGTCACCACACTCAACAGATATCAATTCTGCTTTAAATCATGGATGTGCAGCAAACAAATCTGCAGCAACTGCATGATGCAAACATTTTAATATGGACCAAATATCAGAGGAACGTTTCCTGAACCTTGCTGAATCTCAAAGAATTAAGGCAGTTTTTAAGGCAAATGGGTGTACAACCCAAGGTGTGCCTAATAAAAATTTCAACATAACTTACTCATTGGCGCCAGACGCAAAAGATGAATGGGTGCTGAGAGTTTTACAGTAAATCCAGCTCTCATGGGTTGGCCAAAAAAGCTATCTAGTCCTCTTCATTGTCTGTCAGAGTCATATTTATTTTGTCCATTAGTGAGAGGAATTTGCAACATTGAGTACACACACATTTCTTTTATTATCACAGACCATCAAACAACATTTCCCAACATGTATCTTGGCTGGTGACAATAATGACCAAAATAAAATTGTAATGGGAATATAAAAATAAATATAGCTGAAAACACAACACTCAGATCGGGCAACAGTTCCTATACAAAGTTAAAACATAAAACATATATAAAGTACAATGTAGTACATGAATTCCAAACATCCATATTTGCTCTACCCATTTTGGTAAGACAGCATTTTTTTCATAAAAAATATTTTTTCTCCATATCATGTTTCTGTATTTTCTTTTTGTTTATAAAATAAAAAAATAAAGCAAATTCTGCTCATTTTGACCATCAACTTTCTCAATCTCGTGGCAGTGTCAACTTTTGTCATTTGGAATTTAATCATTTCCAAACTGTTGTTTTTTTTCATGTTCTCCCACCATTTCAGATCTTATTAATTCAAGATTCATTCTGTAGCACTGAATATCTGGGATATAGCACAATTAAAATATACATCACTTTATACATATTTCATGTAGCCCTTAAAAGCAATGTTTCAAGGAGGCTTCACGCTGCATACAATCAATAATAAATTGACTTTTACATTTCAATTGTGATGTACTGTGGCTCTTCAGCCCAGGAAGAGGCTTCCATGTCCATTTCTCTTACTTTCATTGCTATTTTGCCTATGTAACTTAAGAAGTTATGAAACCTACTGTTGGTTTCAGTATGCCAATACATACAGTGGGGCTCTACTCAATCCCAATCAGGGAAGTTTCAATTTTAAAAGCCATGAGTCTATGTTAAAGACTGTGTTAACAGTAAAAACTGTCAGTTTAATCAGGAATAAGCTGTATTAGTGTCTCACAATCTAAGATAATTCTAATAATATTATTGTTTTTATTTTAGTAAATAAGAAGATGTTCTTATCTGAAATGACATATTGTTCAATTAGGGGTATGTGTCTTGCTCAAGAAGATAATAGATTTCACATTTTGCTTTGGGATTTAAACCAGACATTGCACTTACATTTTGTTAAAGCTCTAACCAGCAGGTTATCTGCTGCAAAAAATAGTTGTCATCTCCTGTCTTACTTCTGGTTCATCGTTTAAAGTTAAACTATGTAAGTCTTTTGAATTAATAAATGTTTTTTCTTTTACACTGGATCATAGAAAGAGTTCACACACTAGGAGATGGTCCCATTCCCTCAGATGGAGACGCTCTGTAAACCGTACCCAGCTGGTATACAGATTATTGGAAGGGACGTGTGTTGGTGGGAAAAAGGAAGTGATGTGTTTGATTTACCAAATTGAAATATAGGAAGTGTGTGGTGAAGTTGTTTTTGTGTTTCAAATACATTACACTAGCAAAACAATTTTTATAACGATAGAGGAAAACAGTGGAAAGAAGATAATTTAGTTCAGAAAGCAAATCTGGTAAAAGGCAGCTTGCTACTTGCAATCAAAGGAACTTAAGGAGGAGAGGGGTTTAAACAGTTTTGCCGGAGTAGCAAAGATTCTTTTAGACAAGTAGGAAATGCAAACTTTCTAGTCCACTAATTTGACAGTGAATTGACCTGACACAAGCAAAAGTATTTCAGGATCTTGAAAGTTATGTGGTTCAGCTTTAATGTATGCATTTTATTTTTCAAAATAAAAGCGTCTGCTCTGTAAATAGTCTCACCAGGTCACTATACTGTAGCAGAGTGGGTTCCTCAAAAAACCCATGCATACTGGAGTACGTAATTTCTTGTGCTAATATTCAGACAAAGACTCCTCTTCAAAACAGGCTTGAAGGATGACATCATCAAAGTTGTCCAACTGTAGAGCCTTGTTCCTGTGTAGTCCTGATTTGTAGTCTAACACCATGGTTAAGAGAGACTTGTGTCTGCTGGTGTCTAGTTACATCCCTAAATTCAGAAATAACAAAGATGCATTGAGAGACAGAACAAAAGTTTACTGCAGTCACTTTGTCGAGTCTCAAGTCTCTTTAGTTTCAAAGAATACCACAATTATCTACCCTCCTTCTTCTCTTACCACTTTTACGGTATTTTAAATAAAAACATGGGAAAAATGTAACATTTTTTTCCAAAGTCCATATAGGGGCCATTCGCTGGTCTGAGTGTGTGGCTTTTTTCTGCTTTTTTGTCTGAGTGTGTGCAGCCTCGGAGAGCCCCTTCTGTCATGGAGTGGTGGAACAGTCACATGACAACGTTTAGGCTGAAAATTCTTAGCCACCCTACACCTGGATCTTTTGATGCATATGAGGTTGTAATGCTGCTCTGCAAGAGTGGGTGTCACAGATAAATTAGGTTTAGTGTCCTATCAATGAAGTCAGAGTTTAAACAATGTAGATTTTTAAAATGTACAATTAAAGTTTGTGGGGCTTGCTTTAAATATTTAAACATACTGTAAAAGTTCAGTTTAAGATATCTTTTAAGTTAGGATTGCCTGACTATGGTAAAGAAGTTTGTCCATCTAGCTTACACAGTTCAAGAGATACTTTTTTAGGGTTAATTAACACTAGTTGTACAAATGTAGACAAATTTAAATGTTAAAAGTGTACCATAATAAGATGTAATTTTTAAAGAGCTTGAAAGATTTAAAAAGGTTGCATGTAAGCAATCTCATCCTGAATGCACTAAACGTTAAGGTGTCTAGCTTAAACCTAGTTTGATGAGGGCCGTGCATAATAACAATACCAATAATAAATAATTTGAAGATTGAAACCTTGGACTATATGCTTTGAAAACACAGATAATAGTAATAATAAGAGGAATAATAAATAAGAATGTTAACGGTCTTCGCAAGCCCCGTATCTACAAGGTCTATTCAATCTGCATTATCAAAATACTGCGTTAAAGCATCAATGACATTCTAAAGTACGGTAATGCCCCTGCAATGGATACTTCAATACTTTTTAATAGGGATCCCTGGAGCAGCTGCTTTAGATCTGGTATTTTAATTTCCCAGACTGCACACACTCCACTTCTTCCAACCTCTGACCCTCTTCCCATTTTCCTAAATCTTCTGGGTCAAAGTGATCATTGTCTGAACCTCAGTCTTTGGGGAGAGGATAGGGTAGGAATCAGGTGGACACTCCACTCAGTGGTGGCTCTTCTCAGACCAGCGAGGCCTCGGCTAGTCATAACTCAGAGATCTCCAGTGGGCTCTCGGACAGCGTGTCAGAGTCCTTGTTGTTGCGGTGCAGTGGAGTGGATTTGGCCGATTCGGTGCGGGCATTGCGCTCTGCGTACATTCCACCATCGCTGGCATTTAGCGCCTCCATGGAGCGTGCCAGTGCCCGCTGGTCATCCTCAGGAAGGCTGTTCAAATCTGAGGTCAGTAGTGTCCCCGTGCTGCCATGGACCACATGCACACCGTCTGGTCCCCTCATCTCCACAGGGAGCTTGTGTTTGAAGCGTAGTGTTCCCCGGCTGCCGCCCATGCCCACACGCTCATCCTCATCATCATCTAGGTCACTTTGGATCAACTGGGAGTGGGATGATGGGAGTGGCAAGGAGCAGAGGAATGGATGGATCACAGAGCATGGAAAGTTGATGAAAGATAGAACATTTTACATCACAAAAAAAGCAGTAAGCAACAATTCTAGTTAAGAAAGTGCATAAGATTTGTTGTGCACCGTAATGTTGAGAGAAGCTGTCAGAAATATGCCTGAAATAAATTCTGAGGACAAAAACAGAAGTGCGTTAGCTGTTAGAACTAATGTGCAGCAGCAACCTACAGAGCGGTCGAGTGCAGTAAGTGAGGGTGTTCTAAAGGAGTCATGCAAGCTGTGTAGGAGGCAATGAGAGAGAGAGAGAGAGAAGCGCCCTCCAGTTGGAGGGAGGGGAGAAGACAGCACACAGAAGCAGGATAGGACCTGCTTCTTTTCACGTCCCACCTCTGTGACAGACGATTGGTCACCTTGGCTGGTCGACTTGGTGACCAGTCGGGCAGCAAAGAGGTTTTTAAGCCTTAGGTAGTCATCCAGAACTACATTAAGCAGTGAGCCCTGAAAAGACAGCAGTTAAGTTCAATACCAGTCAATTATAACCACAATCAGTGGAGGCCTGTGAATGGGCTCATATTAAATGTACAATATGTAGTTTTTGGCCACTAGGGGTCTCTCAATCAAAACAATAGCAAAACATGTACTTGGATGACGAGGAGAAGCAGCGTTGGATCATGGGTTTTGTCCTCGTCATCAATGACAACCTGCCAAGCTAGCGTCTCCGGCAGAAAAAATGTTCACTGACAAAGTAATGTATTGTTAAATATAATATAACTTCATTCACATTATGTTTGGCAGTTCCCTGGAACTTAGAGCAACTAGAGGAGTCAAAGGTTATAAGATGCCATTGACGGGCAACAAAATGAAACGTCCCGTGTCTTCAAATTAAATTATACATTTCTCTGTGTTTGAAAGTTGGTGTAAACATTTGGGATAATGTAAGTACACACCTAACAAATATATATATATAAGTATAGTGATGTTTGCTTTTTAATGCAAAGTACGTCTTTTGTTATTGTTGGAAAACTACATATTGTACCTTTAAGGGCCTTTTCCATGATCTGCGTTCAATGCCTTGCTCTCCGCTAGATACTCTAGGGCGCATTCTGATACAGCTATAGCAGGCTAGCTAACAGGCTAATAGTTGTTGCTTTTTTAACTGAAATTATTTAATGCCAATGACTTATTACACATATCGACTTTATTTTATTTTATTTCGATTATATGCTGACAACACATATTACAGACAGTGCCATTGGTTGCACTTTGGGAGGTCAGCGTCATCGGGGGTCAAAGTTGAATATATATGCTCTCCGAGAGTTGCGCTCTGAGAGTTTTTGCACCTAGGGTAGAGATGTCGCTAGGTTGAGAGCAAATGCCTGCCCATAGGAAATGAATGGCACATCCGGCACAAAGCAATTTTAACGCTATTCATGGACAAGCCCCTTTAATATCTGGACAAATTAAACTCAGTGTGAGATACCATTCCATTTCAACAGGTAATATAAGCCCATTCTCATTCATTAAGATTCACAATACGATTTAGATCATTTTTTCTCAACAAAACAACACTGGAGGCCATCTGTGTGTTTCTCACCTTAATTGGCCCCTCCCTCATGATCTGGCCTAGCTTGGCAATGTTGTCATACTCCTGGAGGGCTGCCCGCAAATAGCGATCATCATCAGGCTTTGCCTGAGGCTCGTGGCCAAATGTTCCCTTTAACACAATAACAAATACACAGTTCATGTATAAAGACAAATGCCTGACACCGGACAGTAACACATTAATCAGGGAGGATTCAATCAAGTGTTTAGTTGACAATGCAGGCCGATTTCCATGATGTTTAGATGTTGACTCAAGCTTAAACTGCCTTTAAATGTCAAAGTGCAGTGTACTGGTCTGAGGGTGACTTGGAGGACAAAGCCGTGTTGAATGAGCCCTGTTTATACATTTTAATAACAGGTGTCCTCTGTCCTGATCTTCTCTACATTCTGACATTTAGACGTGTAAAGTTGCATTTGTAAATGGACAACATCAGGATATGATAAGGACAAAGTATGCATATTAAAACCAGGTACAAAAGGGAGCTCATGTAAACCTGAGACAGTAGAAAATAACTAGTTCAGCCAGAGAAGGGAATTCATTTTTCATGTGGTGTTTCCTGCATGCAAGATAGCAGATATTTACACGTTTTCTTGCCGTTCCCTGGGCCATACAAAAATAAAAAATCTAACAAAAATACCAGTGTTGGTAGTAATGACTACAGTAAGCAAAACTACACCCATAATAATTATTTCAGCATGCAATATTGCAAGTCAGCTTTCTAAGTTAGTTTCAACATTTGTGTATATTAATATTACACAATTATTGCGGCATAAATAAGTTTGCTATGGCAATATTGGAAACAATTTACTCATGCCAATGAATCAGTTATTGAATTGAATATGTAGAGAACTACTCACGTGGGTTCGAGCAGGGATGTTCCAAAGATCTGTGATCTCGCTAAGGTTCTCTGGCAAGTCGTCTTCATGCTCGGCCTGCGCCGCTAGCTCCAAATTCCGACAGAATGGGTCCAGCCAAACAGGATTGGCCCTGAATGGCAACATAACAGTTAAAAAGTTTTTATCTTTAACCCAATATACTTGCACCATTCTCTCACTGCTGCCCACTTTGCCTCAACTCAGACCAAAAATTCTGACCAGATTCTTTGGTTTGTCCATCGATGAAACATCTGATCTCTTGCTGTATCTCTCACACAGGTTTAACCTTAACCAGCATTCATTATAAATATTTTCCCAATTGGTCTCCTCCAATTACCATTGACCCTTCCTTATCGCCAGCTCCGCAACTCCTTGGACATAACGTGGATTGGTGAAGGGCGCTCACACAGTTCATCCAACCACATTTCTTTTTGCACTGCTCATCCATCACAGAAGCCTTTCATCAGCACTGGCACAGGATGATTACTCTCACCAACTATACTTCCGCGATTGAATATACATGCTCTGCACACAAGGGGCCCTATCTTGCACCTGGCGCTATGCAGCACAAAGTCTGAACGCAGGTGTCTCTGCTAGTTTAAGTCCGACGCAGTTGTCATTTTCCCGTCAGGGGCCTGCGTTGTTTAAATAGCAAATGCTCCTGCGCCCATATTTGCGCCCATGGGAGTGCCGGTCTAATGGGGAGGTGTGTTTATGATAATTCTTGGTGTATTGCTATCTTGAGGCATTGAAAAGTGATTGCGCCATTGACCAACAAAATCCTGGTCTAAAGTTAATGGCGCAGCATGTCATAGTTATTTTAACAGCAAATTAGTCAAATGCACCTATGGCATAGGTACAGCCGGTGCAGACTATACTTGTTGCACACACACAGGGAAGCGCAGCAGCACACGAACATGCAAAAGATTACAAATAAAAATATTACGGTGCAAATCCGCCGTCAGAATAGTAATGTGCGAAAGGTACAAACGCGCCTGGATCTTAAAGGGAATGGGAGATGAATCTCTGATTGGTTTATTGCATGTTATGCCCAAAACACGCCTATGAATTAATGAAGACACTTAGTACAACCCATTTAGACCATGCGCCCGGTGCATGGGACCTTTTATCCGCTGTTAAAATAGCAAAAGTGGATTTGGACACGCCCAAAGCGCACTTGCGCCATGCGCTTCATGCCATGCGCTTAGATCATTAAAATAGGGCCCCAGGAGTTACTGACTATCATGATGTAACTTGTCCGGCAATGCAGCGACTGAAATGCAGCAACCAAAATTAATTTAATTAATCTAAAAATAGTTTTGGTACTTACCAACACAATAAACATACAGTTAAAGTAAAAAATATCAATTAGTTACAAATACAATTTTTATTACTGATTGCATTAATATTATGTATTTGGTAGAAGGACCTTTGGCAGTGTTTAAATCTATTATTTAACCTGTTTTGCACATCTGAACAACATTTTTAGCCCATAAGCTCCGTCAAGTTGGATAGGAATCTTTGGTGAAGTACAGTTTTGAATGCTTTCCATATTTTCTTAATTAGATTGAGGACTGGGCATTGACATTGACCTGTTTGTTTTTAAGAAACCCATTGGCCTAATATTTGTGGTCTTTGTCCTGCTGGATGAAGAATCCTCTTCCAAGTCCCGGGCCTCATACAGACTTCAGCAGGCTTTCCATTGAAGTGTCCCCATAGAATGATGTTGCCACCACTATGCTCAATGCTGTTCTCAAAATGATGAGAATGTTATTTTAGCTCCAATCTGAGTGCATGGTTTTGAGGCCATAAAACAGTATTTTTGACCTCTTCAGACTGGAATTGGTATGGCTTTCTTTTCTACAATGGCTTTGTCACTCTCCCATCAAGGCCACTTTTGTGCTATAGTTGAATGCACAACTATGTGTCTCCCAGCTCAGCCGTTGAAGACTGTAAACTCCTGATTGCTTTCAACGTTCCTTTGTGTTCATGATGTTGTTTTTCTTAGGAATTGATCAAACCAACTGTGGGACCTCCCGGAGACAGATATAAGTATCGTGACATATTTTGAAACACCTTAAAGGTGGGCTCCATTTAACTAATTACATCACAAGAAAAAAACACATTCAGGTTTGTCAAAGCCAAGTGGGTGAATTCTTATGCATTAAAACATTATCTGCTTTGGAACAATCTGCTGATTTAATTTGTCACTTTCAGAATATGGACTTTTTTGGGGGTTGATCAGAGGCAAACCATTTAGAATATATGATGTAACACAATAAAGGGAGTGAATACTTTTGAAAGCCACTGAAGAATACATTTTTTCAAGGCATTTGCACATTTTAACTAGATGGTCTCACCCCTCAAAGGAATATTTATTAGTGTTTGGCATGTCCAGGATATCCATCAGGCCTTGGTTTCCTAGAAAACAAGACAAATTATGCTTTACACATTTCAATCAGACAGCTTGTCTGATTAGTGCTCAGTGGTAGGTAGACACTTCTGGCTGTTAAGCTTACAGGGAAATCCCTGCACGTAAACTCTTACCTGTAGCGCCAGCTACGATGGCTTTCAGCTTCCTCTTGTGGCTGTAGCACACAAAAACACAAACTGATATAGAGACAATCAACATGTTGACATAGCTCAAAGCAGCATCTCTTACACCGTAGTAACACCATAAAAACCCTGATAACTAAAAGTATTTGCAATTTACTATTTTGATCAATTGTAAAAGCAATAGTTTCGTATATATTAGTACAAGTATTTTGGCAGGGGGCTAGTGATTACAGCATATGACAAGTAATCTACATAATACAATCTTTTGCAAAGTGAAAACATAGCTATTTTTTCTGTCCTTGAGGAAGGCAATAAACCCTATTGGCTTTCATGACACATATGCTGGCAGCTCTGTGCGGTTGACGCTAACTTTGTGTTAGACCTAGACTGTATGAAATAGATCAGTTATGTTAATAACAAGAGACTTACACTGTGCGATAGTACCAGTTCATGAAGATGAACAATATGGATGCCAAGAAGAGCAACACAGCAAGGATAACAATGGCCATCTGTAGCGTTGTGAAGTCATCAGGAGCCTTTCCGCTGACAGCTGGCTGGACGTCTAGGATGTTGTAATTCCTAAACAGGTTCCTCAATTGTTCTTTGTTCTCATCAATCACTTGAATTACCCTGTATCAGACCAGAGAAACACAGGTAAAGAAAATTTAAGTTACACATAATTACACAGCAGTGACTTTTTATTGATATTGTATACAGCATGTAATGAGATATATACAGCATGTAATGAGATATGTAATGAGATATTTTTTAGACAAATGCTGTCTCCAGTAAGCTTATGGAAGAAAAAATGGAATGTGTCAAATATTTTGTGCACTCATCCTCACTGATTTAAAAAATAATTCAAAAAGTAATCATAGATTTTTTTCAAAAGTTTATGCCATTTAATAAAAAAAATTGGTGGTAATGTAAACAATTACAGTTAATGTGTTTTGTTATAATAGCATGGTAATAAAACAATACTCCCAGGCAATAACTGACTTTTCCACGTCCATGATGCGGTTGGTCTGCTTGTCCACCACGTGTATGAGTACATCCGTCTGGGCGAAGTTCACTTTACCCTTTTTGTCCACATGAAACTGAGAACAACCAGATGGACAATCAGATAATGACAAACACACACACACACACACACACACACACACACACACACACACACACACACACACACACACACACACACACACACACACACACACACACACACACACACACACACACACACACACACACACACACACACACACACACACACACA
>JACXGM010017963.1:0-19217 GCA_016801145.1 Umbra pygmaea | reverse complement strand
GAAAACGGCATGAGGAACGCCCCGCAAACAAGCCTCTGAAAGCCACCTTCAGGAAGGAAAGACAAATGTCGATAGTTTGCAATACTTCTACCGATTATAATAAAACAATCAAATACCTTAACAGAATATTATATTAGGTCATCCCTGTTTGGAGAAAGTACTTAAAACAGACATTCTAATCTTACACAACACGTTTGCAATGCTTAGTGCAAATGTGAACTGAACACAAACATGTGACTACTGAATTCTCTTTCACAAACGTGTTTCTCTCATTTTAGCTAATTAGGGAAGTAGACGTAAACTATTGACATTTGTAACAAATATTACAGATATCTTAGATGTTTCTTTGTTTCAGAACAAAACCAGCTGTTATGGCAATATGTCGATATTGGATATTCTTCTCAATATTATTTTCAAAAACTCGATAATGATAAATATCTAATTATCGCCCAGCCCTAGGTGAAGGTATACTATATTCCATCTGTAGTGGTGAAGGTATACTATATTCCATCTGTAGTGGTGAAGGTATACTATATTCCATCTGTAGTGGTGAAGGTATACTATATTCCATCTGTAGTGGTGAAGGTATACTATATTCCATCTGTAGTGGTGAAGGTATACTATATTCCATCTGTAGTGGTGAAGGTATACTATATTCCATCTGTAGTGGTGAAGGTATACTGTATTCCATCTGTAGTGGTGAAGGTATACTATATTCCATCTGTAGTGGTGAAGGTATACTATATTCCTTTTGTAGCAGTAAATGTGTCACAATTTCTCTCTGGGTTGTTAGTCATGTTACACCAGCTTTTTGGATCCCTAAAACACAGTGTTCTAATGACATGAGACATTATTACATGAACAGTCCAGACCCTGACGCTCATAGTAATATACACTTAAATGCAGTATAATTCATTGGGGCAGTTGCAGAAGACCTATTTGAAATGTGAATGCTGCCTCTTCTACTCCCACTATTGGAATCATGTTAGAGTGGGATTTCCATTTTTTTCCTAAAGGTCAAAATCCTCACCCAAACGGAGATTAAGAGGTAAGAGCCTTGTAGCCGTGTTCAGTACGGCCACGCTCTAGGTCACCCTAGCAAAGTATTTTCATTGTAATTTGAAATAAATATAAATTTCAATAAATCTGACAACAAATGCAATAATGTGATCTTTGATACCCACATTGGTAATAAAAATCTTTACAAAGTAAAAAGAAAGAAATTGCATTTTAATGGAGACTTCGGTTGTCTTTCTTTAATTTGGCGAGATTACCCAGAACTCTGAGGTTCTCCATGTGTGGAATCCCTTTGTTTGCTCTTCTAAGGAATCCGTCAGCGCCCCATTGAGTTCACTTTAATCTGGAATTATAATTTGAATATTGACGGTTCTAATCTGGTTAAAACAGTCTGTTGATGATCTGCCAAACGTCTTCCTGCCAGAGAGCACGACTCATTTTCGACTTCTGCCCCAACCTCCCTTTTGTCACCCCAAATCCTAATCCCCCCCATGTCCCTGCCCCTGTTTTGTAAACCCACCCCCTCCCCCCTTGCGCCCCCATCCCCACCCCAGCAGTTCAGCGCGGGCGCATCCCCCCCTCTCACTCCAGCCTCAGCCCGACCGGCACCCCAGTGGGCGGCGCCAGCGGCATCGGAGGCCCGGAGTTCTACAGCAACAACAACAATGGCGGCCAGCCCGTGTCGGAGCTCATCTCCCAGCTGCTGCGCGCCGAGCCCTACCCGAGCAGCCGCTACGGCCACCAGTACAACCAGCAGGGCCAGGCGGGCGGCGCCGTCATGGGCATCGACAACATCTGCGAGCTGGCGGCCCGGCTGCTGTTCAGCACCATCGAGTGGGCTCGGAACATCCCTTACTTCCCCGAGCTGCCCGTGTCGGAGCAGGTGGCGCTGCTCAGGCTGAGCTGGAGCGAGCTGTTCATCCTGAACGCCGCCCAGTCTGCCCTGCCTCTCCACATGGCCCCGCTGCTGGCCGCCGCAGGCTTCCACTCCTCGCCCATGTCGGCGGAGCGCGTGGTGTCCTTCATGGACCAGGTCAGAGTGTTCCAGGACCAGGTGGAGAAGCTGACCCGGCTCCAGGTGGACTCGGCAGAGTACAGCTGCCTCAAGGCCATCGCCCTCTTCTCTCCAGGTGAGCAGTCTGTCTCGGACAATTTTAAAGTCTGCTGACATTTTTTTAAATCCAATTATATTTTTTACCTTTTTATGTGGTGAGAGTCTTTGCCCACGTAGATATTAAATGTATGAACTTGCATGCAGCAAATTGACACTAATTTCGATAATTCTTGTTTTGCATTGACATACCTTTTAACATGGAAACCTTTTCTGACCAAGCAACGTCTGACTGAAGGACTGAAACAGCCCAGGTGTGCAGGAGTTTGGCACCCTCTAGTGGCACAGCATTGCAACTGCAAAGAATTGGTCTTAAAGATGCATTCTGGAACGGTTGCGATGAGCACAGTGTTAAAGAAATGAAGATCACATAAATCTAATGTACTCATTAATTGGCTACAGCAACTTTTGGTTTTGGTCAGAATGGTTTCCGTGTGTGTTCAAAACCAATGCAGCTATGGGTGTGTGTAGATTGTACGTTATGCTGTGTCCTGTCAGATGCGTGTGGGCTGACGGACTCGGTCCACGTGGAGTCCCTGCAGGAGAAGGCCCAGGTGGCTCTGACGGAGTACGAGCGGATGCAGTACCCGGCTCAGCCGCAGCGCTTTGGCCGCCTGCTCCTCCGCCTACCTGCCCTGCGTGCCGTTCCCGCCAACCTCATCTCGCAGCTCTTCTTCATGCGCCTGGTGGGCAAGACGCCGATCGAGACTCTCATCCGCGACATGCAGCTTTCCGGAAGCTCCATCAGCTGGCCCTACGTCCCTGGACAGTAACCCCCAAAAGGGAGGCCTTTGCCTGAGCACCCAGTGACAAGTTCCTCTGACTCATCGTGATCCATCTGTGTGATCCAGCGCCAGCTGGACTTCATGCGCACTGTACCGTCTCCATGAACTGAGCTCCACTCCATGTTAGCCCGGTGCCAGCTGGGTCTGGTGCCAGCGCTCCTACTGTGCCATGTCATGGCGACCAGTGCCAGCCATGCCATCTGCATGCCATGGTGAGTAAGGGACACCTTCCGTACACACAGAACTGTCACGCCGGTGGAGGTCACTGGAACGTCCACGTCTCCACGCCAATGACTTTGAACATCTACATGTGAACAGTGGAGCAGTTACAAAGATGCATTAGATTTGGGGAAATCCTGACACGACAAGCTGTATCGTTGATATGCTCCGTTTTTAATCCTGGTTCATTCACTGAAGGCGCTCAAACCCACTACCCATTCCCGCCTCTAGGCCGAAGCATACTGTATGTACAGTTTGGTAGAAGAAGATGTGCTAAGGGCTGAAACAGTAATTCCACCAAAAACTGAATGGATCGCAGATGTTTCACCGCTGTAGAGGGTGTAGATTTTATATGTGAACTAGTAGGTCAGCCAAAATGCTAAAGAGGCCAGGCTAACGGTTGGAATTAATTACCTTTGCTTGTGTTGGGGAACATTTAGCCACACATAAAGGATTGATACCTCACAAGACAACCGAATGATATGGATTGGATTTCTCAAGGCAACCACTCTGTTATTGTACACGTTGTTTACCACAAACCGCCTTCTATTCAACGACTGCCTTCTCTACATTCAATATAAATCATGACACTTCAGTATCAGTAAACTAATCATCGGAATTTACTCTTTCAGATCAACACTGCTTTTTAAACCTGGACTGGTATTTAGAATAAAAGAGGATGTAAGCAGCCGATATTAGCAACAGGCAGATTGTGTAAAAAAACAGTTTAAAGTGACATCAAATTATGTAATCAAAAAGGATGTGGCCAAATGGAGGTTAACTGTTATATATGACCATGCTGACAACAGTTGGTATTTTAAAAATGCCAAGAAATGACATCCAATGAATTTTACATTTACAGTAAATGTGGAGAACCAAAGGCTTAATGTTTCTATTGTTGGTAAACTTTTTCAGGCCAGCTTGACCTGCTGCATGTAATTTAGTTTTTGATCTGTTTAAAGGGTTTTGTCGTTACCAAACAGGATTGTATTGTTATTTCATTTTCAATAAGTTTAGTTCACAGGAGGTCTTTTTAAACATTGATATTTTATGTGGAAATACCTCTACCTTCCCTTGAGATTTGTCAAAAACAATCTCAGTCTCCATGTCGATGAAGAGGACACTACACTGGTGCGTAACCACAGGCTACTCCTGAGCCAGTTGTTTGAGACTGACTCCCAGTAGCTCAATGCACTCAAATGACATGGGATCACAGCTGCCCTGAATTGGGTTCGTGCTTCGAGATTGTGATGCTTAAACATCGTACTACCTGTGAGCAACAGAGAATAGGTCCAATCTCCTAGCAGTGCCTAGGAATTACCTCATGCCCTGAGCTTCAAAATTATGTGGGTTATCTTTACCCAGTCACACACTATGCCATCGAGAAGATTACAAAAGATAAATGTGCTGTTGTTACTGTTTTATTATCTTGTGTTGACGATTCATTTAGTTTTGGAATTTTGTGAATGAACGCTTCATTAAAATGCCAGAATGATAGCGTTTGGTTTTTTACTTTCTTTAGTTGTCTCGGTGCAATTAAATGTTTAAACGTATAGAAAGCAATAACCAGGGATTCCATGGAACAGTGCATTTGGCCAGCTCACGTTTTGTTGTGTTGCCTTATTGCGATAAAGTGAGTCCTTTTTTGGTGGCATTTGTACCTATAAACTCAATCCAAATGGAAGGCCAGATAATGCATTACCTCTGGCTCATTGAGATGGAAGGCCAGATAATGCGTTACCTCTGGCTCATTGAGATGGAAGGCCAGATAATGCATTACCTCTGGCTCATTGAGATGGAAGGCCAGATAATGCATTACCTCTGGCTCATTGAGATGGAAGGCCAGATAATGCATTACCTCTGGCTCATTGAGATGGAAGGCCAGATAATGCATTACCTCTGGCTCATTGAGATGGAAGGCCAGATAATGCTTCTGTTGTAGAAGTCCTGGTTGAGCTACCGGCATAATAATAATAACTGCCTGTAACTTCGGAGGACACGTATCTACACATTTACTGTCTCAATCCTGCTGACAGTGGCTGACACCTTTAATCACAATCTGGGTTTTACAAAATAGGGGAGAACGTGTGGGTAAGAGTATGTCAATTAAAAAAATATATTTCCCCTGGAAGTGAAATAACATAAGACACGTGGTTGTGTGTGTTTGCATGTGGAAGATCACTGGTTAGAGCTTAGTCTGGGGACTGTTACTTAGTCCCTGATACACATAGGAAGTACACTCACTGGTTAGAGCTTAGTCTGGGGACTGTTACTTAGTCCCTGATACACATAGGAAGTACACTCACTGGTTAGAGCCTAGTCTGGGTACTGTTACTTAGTCCCTGATACACATAGGAAGCCAATGTGATTAACAACATTTTATTAATTTACAAAGAAAGTACATCTCACAAATTGAAAGGTATTGCATTAGCACATTTTAACATCCTAATAGTCAACAGTAATAAGGCATATTTACTATAAATAACTATACATTATTGTTTATTAAACTTTAACACTGGAATATTCAGGGGGGGAAGACAAATGCAAACATTTTGTTTTGAAACATTGATAAAAATATATTTGTGCATTCTAATGAAAATGACTAAATCATGGGCTACATTAGGGATCTACATCCCTGGTCCACCCCTAATTTAGCACACCTGATTCTAATAACACGCAGGTTGATATGCTGAATGAGGCTATATATTTAATATATGAGGCCTACAATATATTGTCCAATCTGATGATTTCCCTCTCATTGCTTATAACTATCAATTGTAAATAACTGATGAGAGCCTAGAAAATACCTGTATTTTTTTTAAGATCAAAAAGGGATCCCGTCTTCACAGAATAGTTTCTGTGTACACACACTTGTATCACAGTAGGTGTTAAGCTGCCAGCATGTTGTGTTAAGCCAAACTGGGTTTATACCATATTTTAAGCGGTATGACACGATTGTATATTATTTAACAATGGCCATTGTCATAGTTCTTTACCAGGTTCTTGATGTGGAATATTTTCTGTCTCAGCTCTTTGCTCTGTTGCTTTTTAGCTTGATAATCTGGGCTCTGTAGAGGAGAAATGACAAAAGTGCATTTGGAACGAATACCATGACAATTTTGTGTTATGATGGTAATCAGTTGACAATATGCCACTGCTATGCGCTGTGTCCAGACACTCCCGTGTTGTGGATCAAAACAGCTTTTAGAAGTGGTATATTGGCCATATACCACACCAAACCTGCCTTAATAACTGACTGAATTTACAAATTACATCATAAAACTAATACCTTAAAGAAGGAAATCCCAGTTCATCTGGTTCACTTTTTGAGGAAGAGTCTAGAAATGTGTGTTTTTATAAGTAATCCAATCATAAACCAATGCAGTTTTATCGACTTGTAACATGGAGACCAGGGTAACCACGTTCGATAAATATAGTTGCCGACACTCGTATTCATATCGAAGTGCCAGAATTGTGGCGTCATTTTGAAACTGGTGGAACAAATGTAACTGTAGCTGCCCTCCACAGCCAGATTGATGGAAGCCACTGGATGATAGAAGTGTAGGAGAGTGCTTTTTTTCTTTAATAACTCTAATGTGAATTCTGCCCCCTTGGGTTGTATTCACTCACCTGCTTAAGTTCCTTCAGCCGGTTGTATTCATCCGCCACCCCCTGAGGAAGTACAAAAACAAAATTCTCAGATTTCTTTTGTAATATTGAAAGATTGCATAATGAGACCTGCATTCCACCAATCTAACTTATTTTGGGGCTGTTTGTATAATCTTTAATGACTGGACAGTAAGAAGCAGAGGTTATTGGAGACAGGTATGTAGAGGGCGACGGAGAGGAAAGGCAGCCAGTCAGCCAAGACGGGACTTCTACCACCTCCAGAGGGCATGTCTGGTCCAAAGGCGGGAGCCCAGAGTGCTACACCAAACTAACGTGATCCAGATAAAACGCTGTACATAATTAGGAAGTGCACATAAATGTATTATTTGTTTACATTTTAATTTATAAATATAACAATATTAGTGAACTATTAATTTAATTCCCCTACTGTTTTGTCGGGAAAACCTAATAGGGACTCAAAGGTCCTTGGTTCTAAACCCCCGAATAACAAACTAAAGCTATGTTGTTCTGTCCCTGAGCAAAACAGCTAAGCCTATTTTCTCCTTCGCCTGTAGCATTCCCCTCAGGTTCCTGCTGTAAAGAAGTTCTTGTTTATCCCACCTGGTGAAATAACAGAAGACCTAATTACAGAGCCTTCTTTAATGCTCACCTGATGCTTCACGGACCCCTCTGTCAGCCTGTCCAGCTCTCGCCTAAGCTTGTGCATCTGGTCTGTGATGTCATCCACCTCTGTACACAGACGCTTGTAAGTCGCCAGGTCGGAGTCAAAATCTCTCTTATACTGTCTCCGCTGCTTATCTGAAGATATCTCAGGATACAAGCTGAAGAGAACATACAGAAGAAGAAGAACCAATAATGTCATCTTGAATACCTTACATTCGGATGTAGACAAAATTTGTTTTATCGCCTGGTTGTCCTCATCAGTTTGCTCAATTCCACATAAAGCTGTTGTAGAAGACAGTGTAAAGTATAATTGATGGAGTTTTACTGTTTGGTTGTGCCATACATTCTTACCAGCCGCGGTCGGTGGATCTTAATTTGGGGAGGACGGGCTCGTATTATGCTCGGGAACGGAGTGATTGGAATGGTGCGCAACTCACAAAACCCAGTGTGCAAAACAAAAAAACACTGGGTTTTGTGCGTTGGGCACCATTCCATTAATTCCGGTCCCGAGCGTAATACGAGCCCGTCCTCCCCAATTAAGATCCACCGACCGCGGCTGATTCATACCACCCAACAGGTAGCCTACCTGTATAAGTCGGTCCTTTGTTCTTGGTCCAGTTCTTTTGTAGTATCTCCGGCAGCGGTGTAGCCAGTCTCACCTGGGTGTTTTTCCTGGGAGCAAGGCGTAGGGTTCTGTTCTCTCTTCCTATGAACATGGGTCTTCTTCAGGTTTTCTTCCACAGATGCCCTGGAGATACCCCTGGTGTTCTGGTACAGAGGCTCAGGACTACACTCCTTGGTATTGTCAGAGTAACTGGAACGAATGGCAAACTGTCAGGAACGCTAATTCACTTGTTTTCATATATATCTAGTTAGCCTATTGTGCTGCTGTTTTGAGCACACAGCAAATGCATGTTAAGACTATTAGTTGAGTTGACACGTTGAAGGTAAAAAACTGTGTAATATTATATCATACAAAAGAAAGCATTGTTTGTAATACTTCAAAAAGGTTTTGTCAAGTTCATAAAAGGGGAGGTAGGCTTAAGAACGAAGACAATCAGGCAATTTGTTGGCATGATCGTAGGAAAGAGCATCGTGATTGATTTTTATTCTTGTAGTTTGATTTAGTGCTCGGTCCATTCAGTTGTAAATACTTAAGAAGTGCTCCTGAGAGTCTTACCTTCCTGGAATAAGTCCTCATATTTTATAGCATAGACCACTTAAAAACCACAGCTATATGTGTAGATGGAAAAGAGAAACCGTTCTCCTTCTATTAACCACATTTTGCGACTACCAGTGGATAGTTGTGTAACTGCAGCCCTTTGATGGAAGAAACAACATCGAGAGGCCAAAAGAAGAAGAAGAAGCCTGAGACCAAGTTCTGCTTTTCCTGTAGCTCAAGTCATTCTGATTTGTCAGGCTATATCCAACTGTATAACTCACGCTTGGCCACTGTAGGTCTCATCACTGTAGATGCTGACTGTTCCAGCTCCATCTGAGACAATACTGTTCTCTGTCTGGAGATCCAGGACAGGCTTCTCTGATAGGACCACAGTAGAAGCCTGTTGGGTGCTCTGTACTGCTCCAACAAAGTCCACCTTGAAAGGAAACAACATTGGTAACCCAGGGAGTGAAAGGATGTTCAAAAATGTTTTCAAATTATTATTCTAAGCGGGAATGGTTAAAATATTTTATACTTTTTTTTGCTTGTAATAGTGTTTTTGCTGCCTCCAAATTAAATGACGTTACTGAACGAGAATGCACCATATAGTTTCAGAAGACACTTTAAAATCCACCTTTACCGGAATTTCCAGAACTTTCTCAAGTCCCTCTACACCTCTTACACACCACATGAGCAGTAGTGTAAAAGTGGAGAGGGGGCCGTGCGATGTATCTTTATCCAAAGCGAAAGTCTCATCAAATTTACTCCAAAGTGCCCTCGTTGCCTCCACATCAACTTGAGATAGAAAAGTTGTGTGTTTGTGAAGTATAGTCCTGAGTTCAGTCTGTGCATGTGCTGAGTAAGTTCAAAGTTATACTCTGTAAAAAAAGCAGCATGACATCCTTTACAGTGGTGACGTGACCCAGAAAAACACCAGGGTTGCTTTTAAACAGGTTCGAGGTGCAAGTGTAGCACACAAGTATACATGGTCATGGCCATCATTAGCCAACTTTTACAATTCTCTTTTTCCTAATAAATATTTTAGTGTTCCCGGAAATCAAACACACTATCCAGGCGTTGCAGGGGCAATAGGCTACTAAATGAATGAAAGAGGATGTTCAACAATACAGACAAACCCTTCTGAATGGTGACCACAACATAAAACATAATAGCTGAACTCCAAGAAAGACAAACTGATTAAAAATTAAAAGAAACATACCAATACATCAAACCCAGGGGCCCAAAAGTGCCTGAGAGGATCAAGTGCCTTGACCGGCAGTCTATTCTTCTATTTCCAGAAGTGAAGGCACATTTACAGGCACTGTGGCTAAAGGTGAGGCACAGAAACCTGGCTTGGAAATCCCTTGAACTACCTTCTGCATGGAAGAAAGCGTTGCGCAAATGATGCAGGAGAGTGATTTTCTGCATCATCAGGAACAGGTAATTTTGAAATACAATGTGGGCAGATCCAGAAGCTCTGAGTAAGCAGAGAGGAACCAGCCCATTTAATTTGATCGAGCACCAAAAAACGTTATGGTGACTAGTTTATAGAATCATTAGAGAAAGAGGTCTCTGAGACTTGTAAAAAGCAGTTATACAGCGATGCACTATTGAAACATCTTGTAGCGATGCAGTATTGTAAAACTCATTACAAAAAATAATACTTTGAGTCTTTACATTTAAGCTTTTTACTGCCAGAAAGTCCACCCTACCCTGCACTATGCCCTTTCATCTATAATACCCAAGTCAGCAATTAACTTGAGGTTGACATTTGAAGCCGACACGGCAGCGTAACAAAACGCATCAGAAATATAATTACAAATTTATTACACGTTACACTAACATGAGTACCATGGATGACAGCAATGCGAGAGAAAGGACCACTAGAAACAGAAGCCTGAATAAACAGCACTGGTCTCCATGGAGACATTTGTGGGGCCAATGAGAACGAAGCAGACAAGCGGGCTAACTGAAAACAAAACTACATGTAACCTTTACTCCCGCAGGAGGGGTAACATCTATAAAAGTCCACTAAAGTTGACTAAGTAGATTTCCACCTCTTTCATCCCTCTAAGAAATTGAGGATTTTATTCTTGAAGAATGATGCAATATCCTACTATACCCAGGACGTGCGTGAGGGCATTCCAAGCAGGATTGGAACAGTTTTGAAGGCAGAGCAGTAGTCCTCAAACCCTTCCATGGAGGGCCTAGTGTATGCAGGTTTTCGCTTTTACCTTGTACAAGCCTGATTGAGTAGCTCACTAATTGGTTAGTATCTCCCCTCACCTGGCAGTCCAGGTCTTAATTATGCTCTAATTGAAGGGAAAGACCAAAAACCAGCATACACTAGGCCCTCCATGGAAGGGTTTGAGGACTACTGGCATGGAGCATCCGTATCCTAAATTAGGTCACTGATATTAATCAATTTTTTGGTGTTTTATTAGATTTTTTTGTTCCACCCCCTGTATATGTAAAATATATATATGATCAACGGCACAATGTCTGTGAAATAAATCTACTATTATTGTACGGGTGCAGACTGATTACACTGCAAAAACGACAAATCTGAACAAGCCTATTTATCATATTAAATACTTATATCTTATAAATACTTATTATTTTAGACTATCTTTTTTTGTGGGTATTTTAAGAAATATTACCAAGTTCAATTATCTCATTGCTCTGGCAGATAATTTTGTTTACTTTATTCCATTTTAATTTAGGTCATTATTGTCTTTCTTTGGAGGTGTGTTTTTGCACTGAAGATGAGTGTGGTAGAGGAGACTGCAGCGACAGCACATTAACTCGATGCTTTAATTCATTATACATGACACATACATTATATATGCCTTCCTGCAAGGCAGACAGCTCATTGCAATAACAGGGTGCACCGAGTTGGGACAGCGCGACAAGAAGCCGCCAGATACCAAGGATGATATACAGATGGCTGTGGATTAATTGATTGTGACTACTTTTCCTAGTGTTGAGATCAGGGCATGGGATGTGACACATCCTGACACAGAAAACAAGACGTAGGGCTACAATGGAGTAAATGAATTAGAGCTATACATGCGGGTAACTGAGCGAATTGAACAAGGCCTTAACACTGTCAGGTCTCTGGCCTTGCTGAGAGGACCATATACTCAGTCTATAATAACTCAACATAATTAACTCTCCAGGGCCCCAGACAGTTCACTTATGAAACTGGCTCCTTGCAAGAAGCCATTGCTCTTTTATGCTTCATTACAAAGTAATGGTATCTCATTTCAACGTTAGTGATAGGAAATACATTTTCTAATAAGGGAATACGAAACATGTTTTTCTCCCTGCTTTAAAAATCTGCTCAGATTTTACAAGCTATCAACGGCTCTTTCAGTTGAACATTTTACAAAAACAATGTCTGTGTTCGCGTGGCAGATTTGTGCACTGTACCTGTTCAAACAACTCTGTGACTGGATTGGCCAAAACCACTTAGTGACTACGCATCCATGAAATGACAAATGCATTTAATTATGGGGAAGTTGGACCCTGTGACCTTTTACGGGTCCTGACAAAGCCTGTTATTGTCTGACTGGTTAATAATCAACATGAGTGAAACCAGGTGTGATATAAACAAACAGCCTAGAGCCAGTGTGTGGCGTTTGGCTAATGTGACTCAACACAATAAATAGGTACTAAATGTTCACACCAAAGCTTCCGGTTTATTTGTGTAAACAGAATTTTTAGAGCTGGGATCACCTTTAAATTAATAATCCAGTCTAAAAAATAGGTTGATGACGCTTCCAGGTCAAAGTAAAATCCACATGAATGGCAGGAACATGGTTTCCCACAGAACATTGCCCAAAGCATCACACTGCCTCCGCCGGCTTGCCTTCTTCCGACAGTGCATCCTGGTGCCATGTGTTCCCCAGGTAAGCAACACATGCACACCTGGCCATCCACATGTTGTAAAAGAAAACGTGATTCATCAGACCAGGCCACCTTCTTCCATTGCTCCATGGTCCAGTTCTGATGCTCACATGCCCATTGTAGGCACTTTCCGCATGGCCACCCTGACTGGTCTGCGGCTACGCAGCCCCATACGCAACAACCTGCGATGCACCGTGTGCTCCGACAACTTTCTATCAGAACCAGCATTAACTTTTTCAGCAATTTGAGCTACAGTAGCTCGTCTGTTGTATTGGACCACACAGGCCAGCCTTTGCTCCCCAAGTGAGCCTATGCCAACCATGACCATGTCGCATGTTTACTGCTTTTCCTTCCTTGGACCACTTATGATAGGTATTGACTACTGCGACCGGAAACACCCCACAAGAGCTGCATGCTCTGACCCAGTCGTCTAGTCATCACAATTTGGCTCTTGTCAAAGTCACTCACTGTGCTTCTAACACATCAACTTTGAGGACAAAATGTTCACTTGCTGCCTAATATGTCCCACGCACTAACAGGTGCCATGATAAAAAACTGTTATTCACTTCACCTGTCAGTGATCGGTCTACCTCTGGGTCCAGGTCTAGTCTATATCTTCCTGCTATTGAAGGAGCTTGTTCTGAGAAGATGCAAACTACAGTTGGTAGAGCATAGCGCTCGCAACCAGAGTTGTAAAAGTACAAAGTAAAATACTCCGCTGGGTTGACCTGTTTTGATAAGTTCCTAATTTAAACATGAATGATGAGATAAGGGAAGTTCATAGCTAATTAGTTACCATGTGAACTCAGCCAAACCAAGAAAAATATCAGTACTTAATCTTTGTACTTCTCACACCACTGCTTGCAACTCCAGAGCTGTGTTTATGATTACCACAGAATGGTGTACAGTAAACTGTAAACATATAAATGTGTTTGTACTCACAAATGTCACTCTGGATAAGAGCATCCGCTAAAGGACTTAAATTTAGGTGCTTTGCCGAAACAGTGAAGCTAACTGATTTGTTCAGTAAGTGCTTAAATTCAACACACCTTGTCTTTCAGGTTGATTAAATTTAAAATATGAAGTGGCTGCCTGACTAAAGGACAGGGGGTGCCTAATCCTTAAAGTTTGTGTCTAAAAATTCTTGTTTTATTCATGAATGAATTTAGTATACTTTTAAGTGGACAGTAAAGGTCCCAAAACTCATGGAAGACCTATTTTAAACTGGTTTCCAAAACGCAAACTTCATCCACCTTTGTCATTTATTCAGTGACCTATGTTCCCGGCTGGGTGCCAAAGCCATTGTAAAGCACTGGGTCAGTAGTGTGAGTTCTCAGGATAGTCTACATACATGCTACTTAGATAATAACAACACTCAATGTAATTATAGATTTTCCAAGCCTATAAACATAGGTGGTAAGTGACTGTTGCTATTGTGAACCACCAGCTGAACTGACCACTCACCCAGTTCTGCACATTGTTATGTTCCAGCTGAACTGACCACTCACCCAGTTCTGCACATTGTTATGTTCCAGCTGAACTGACCACTCACCCAGTTCTGCACATTGTTATGTTCCAGCTGAACTGACCACTCACCCAGTTCTGCACATTGTTATGTTCCAATGGTCTGAGTAGCGGTCGATCCCATATCATGTTGGGTTTTCCATGGCGCCAGATTTTACTACGTGTTTTGCAGGCGTAGTATGCAGCTACACAGAGTGCCACCACTACGAACATCCCGAGTACCAATGCAACAGCCTGAAAGAGAGTCCAGGTTGGATGCGTCCTTAAAACAACACATGGTGAGGGTTTCTATGATTCAGTTTAAAATAACGGTAAGCCAAGCTAATTTCCGTCTGAACAGAATCCAAATGAAAACAACATAGTAGTACGTATTAGTTTACACGAAAGTTTCATAAAGTAGTGAAGCTCTGAGGATACCTCTTCGGGGTCCATGTAGCAGTAGTGATGGAGGTATTGATTGTAGCTTGGGAAGCCCCCGGGAAAGCCT
This sequence comes from Umbra pygmaea, assembly GCA_016801145.1. Classification (NCBI taxonomy): domain Eukaryota; kingdom Metazoa; phylum Chordata; class Actinopteri; order Esociformes; family Umbridae; genus Umbra; species Umbra pygmaea. The sequence goes on along the minus strand of JACXGM010017963.1, from coordinate 4,710 downwards.
ACCCCCACACTGCCACTCAGGCTGGGACTCCCCTGCACGTTCTGGCACATCATCAGCATGGGGTTGTACAGCATGCTCTGGGAGCTCTGTGACATCGGGTTAACCCCGATCACAAACACGATGTCAATGATGCCCTGCAGCACCGCCAGCGTCACGTCACAGACGAAAACGGTCAGGTAAAACCTCCGGCTACGTATGGCGTGTGACCGCGAGAAACTCCCTACCAGGAACCCGAGGGAAACCAGGAAGTTAATCGCCACCACGGACATCATGGCTAACTTGGCCGAGTACGGGGTCATGTACGAGCTAGAGTAGCCGTAGCTGCCTCCGTAGTAGGCACCGGTGCCCCCGCCAATCCCTACCGACCCTGTTCCGTAGCCACCCAATGCTCCGTGCATGTCCCAGACCAATGTGGAGGCAACACAGGCAAAAATAAGGAAACACATGAGCACTGTAGTTGCCTCCATAGTTTTAACAAGCCCGGGTGCGGAAAACCATTTGTAGAAGTGTTGAGGCCTCTCCTCCATGTAGAAAGAATCAGGGGGAGGGGGGGTTGGGTAGCGGTCGAAGTTGCTTGCTGGGTAACGCATGCTCCTCTGGGTGTAGAATCCATTGGAAGTCACGGAGTAGGGGGGGCTGTAAATGGGTGGGATGTCGTAGTCCCGCGGGTCATACATGTTTCAGAGTCGAGTGGCCTACAAAACAAGAAACACGCGTCACACTAACGTGCCATCATAAGAAATCACATCCTGAATCCATGTTGTATGAAACCGTAGCGTACGGACTGTGAATCATTTCGGTCGAGAGCATCTGTTAAATGAGTAAAGTGTAAAAATGTCCATGATGTCAAGTGGCATCACAATATAATAGTCCATTAAGACGACACATCAATCGACTGGAACGTCAACCTTCTTTCCTTGTGCCAAAACGACAGTATTCTCTTTAGGTTTGTAGCCAATGCCAACGTTCTTTCTTAGTGAACCACACATCTCTTCAGGGCACTGCAACTCAACCCAGCGGACCTTAATAATTTAGCCGTCAGCCGGAGGTGCAGTCATGCGGGTTGTTTTCTAGAAGGGCTTCCACAGTGCACTCTACCTCCCTGCTGCGCACCTGTGGTCCAGGTGTCGTATTGCCAATCCACCAACCATGTGAAGAACATGCAGGTGAAGCTGCAATACAGGTCCTGTATTTACTACCACTGCTTGTGTAGTAGCTTAGTATACTCTACAAGCAAGGGCATAAGAACAGGGGGGGACGGAGGGGACGCCCCCCTCCAATGTTACAGACAGGCAATGTGGTCTCCCCCAATAATAGGAACAATTTGTGAAAAATATATGGTTTGTCCCCCCCAATATCAAACACACCCTTGTCTACAAGTACGCCGACCACAGCTCTGAATTCACGCAGACACACAATTGTTTTATCTTTTGTAACAATGATGTATTTCAGGACACAAAGAATGGCCCCATCTTAAAAGAGAACCAACTTCATGTCACATAAAACATTTACTTTGACCACATACCTTGTTCACATTCATTGGTCCATTATGAAATTTTAATTCTGTTACTTATTATACATTTTCAAGGCTTCCCATGCACAGTATATACCTTTAAAAAGAGTACAACACCTTCATTGCATATGTGAAGTGCAAAATTTGGCTAAACATTTACAAATCCAATTCTGAAAAGGTTGTGACAGTATGGAAAATGCAACAAAAAAAGATTCTTTTGAAAATTCAACTCAATTCTGTATTATATTCAAAACACATTATCAACATATTATTTGATGTTTTGACTTTTTGAATATCATTTATTTTTGACAATATACACTCATTCCAAATCTGATGAATGCAATACAATCCAAAATTTGGGACAGTCGACTGTTTTCCACTGTGCAACATCACCTTTTCTTTTAATAACACTTATTAAGTGCTTGGGCACTGAAAACACCAGTTGGTTCAGTTTAGCAAGTAGAATTTTCCCCCATTCATCCATTATGCAGGTCCTCAGCTGCGCAACTTTACAAGGCCATAGTTGACGTATTTTGCACTTCATAATGCACCACACATTCACAGGTCAGGACTGTAGTCAGGTCCTGCTAGCACCTGCACTCTCTGCTTATGCAACCATGCGTTTGTAATCTGGACAGAATGTGGTTTGGCATTGTCCTGCTGGAAAATGTAGGACATCCCTGGAAAATGCAATGTCTGGATGGCAGCATATTTTGCTCCACAATGTGTGTATATCGTTCTGCATTAATGGTGCCCTCACAGATGTGCAAGTTACCATGCCATTTCGGGAATACTTTGGTAAACCTTTGTCAGTCAACACCATTTGCGGCTGGTTAAGGCTTTACTATGCAAAGCAGAAGCCATATATCAACACTGTCCAGATGCGCTGCCAACTTCTCTGGGCTCGGTCTTATCTGAGACAGACGGTAGCACGGTGGAATCGTGTTTTGTGGTACGAAGAGTCAACACATTAAAATAATTTTTGGACATAACAGCCATCTTGTTCTCCCTGTCCAAATAGAAAACGGACCATCCAAGCTGTTATCTAATCAGTTCCAAATGCCAGCATCTGTCATGGTATGGGGGTGTGTCAGTGTCCATGGCATGGGTAACTTGCACATCTGTGAGGACACTATTAATGCAATGTGTTAATCATGTGTTTTCAATATGGTACAGGGTGAATTGAATTTTCAAAATACCCTCTTCTTTTTGTTCATTTTTCATACTGTTCCAAATTTTTCAGAATTGGGGTTGTACATTTAGAAATAGTAGGACATTAAGCAGTCCTTCTGACAGTCCATATAATAGAATGAGCAGAGGACTCTCACCATAATTCAGAAATATCAGCAAGTGTGTTGCAGTACAGAGCAGAAACTGTCCAAATACTTATAGACTGCAATGTGATTGGAAAACCTTATATCACCCAAACTTGAGTCCAGAGAAATTTAAAAACTGATTCATGCTAACCTAATTTGGACAAAAATGTATAGCCCTACACATTTGTTTTCACGTCGACATAACAGAATATGTTGTGTATGAATCACAAAAGAGGACAAAATGTATCTGAACAAAATGTGAAAATGTCCAGTGAGGGTGAATACATACAGTATGCAATACAGTACTGTATGCAATGAACTCTACATGCTCATACGCAAATGCCTGCAAACAAGGACCTGTGTTCTTTATCTCCAATAGGCAGGACATCGTTCAAGAGCTGAACTGCGCAAACTCATGAACGGCTAGATCAAGCATGTTCCAGGCTTCAGTCACCCAAAATACACGCTACTGATATATTTGTGGGCCAGTGTCCTCGACCTATGTTCCAATTATTCCTATGAAAGTTACTTGTTATATTTTTTCATAAAATACTACAACAGTCACAGATTCCAGCTCATCTATCATGTAAAAGTTGTAAGTTACAGTTATATCAACATTTTTATAGGCCTACTGCCTACAAAACACCTGTTTTTGTGTCGGCTCCAATGCGATAGTATGGGCGTCCGCGAGTGTTTAACTCTTTAGCGGCAACCAATAACTGCTATTCGGAATAGAGCATTCTCACGAAATATTGCTGCATTTGACCCAAAATTCTGAATTTTTTACAAAATGTCCTTTTGGATTAATGATATTCAGATTACTATTATATTGTTATTATTGTTGTTATTAATGGATCGATTTGTATGTAATGTAAACGTAAAATGTGAGGAATTACACTTGGTTCTAACAAGATCATCAGGGGTAACGATTTGAAAAAAAAAACGAATTTAAGGTTTTCCATAAAATAACTTGAACCAGTTCAGTGTTAGTATCTCTTAATGTCAATGACGAATTCACCCCCATAGCAAATAGTGCTTTTTTCATACTTGTTGACATTACATGTCCTTGAAAAGTACTTTAGCTCTACAGTGTTATTTTCATTGGATAATTTCTGCCATGTATGTGTGTACATGTGTGTACTTGCACGCAGCTGTGATGGCCGAGTGGTTAAGGCGTTGGATTTGAAATCCAATGGGGTTTCCCCGCGCAGGTTCGAACCCTGCTCGCAGCGTTTAGAGGCGTCCTTTATGCAAATGAGCTGGTTCAACACTGCGACATTTTATTGACATAAAAGTACAGGGTAAAATAAATAGAGTTGGTTTTGTTCCCTGCTCAGTGTTCTTTTACTTTCGTGATATCCGAGAAAAAACAATACCCAGCAAATGTCTCTCAACTTCATTCAAAGTTCTCAGGATATGATGACCAATATAAGTGTCAGATGCACAGAAAAAACGTCAGTGTCATTTCAACTCCCATAGTGCTAAATTTAACACTTTCCCTGAGGTTGTATAATTCTCACCAGTTCAGAGTTAAATTAACACGTTCGATAGTGTTAAAATTGTAACTCATTAATAGTGTTACATTTAATTTCACACTCACAGGGTTGTTTTCTAACACAAGAGAGTGTAGTTATAACACTGTTATTCCCTTACACCAGGAGTGTTAATTTCCAATTTGGATATTTCCAAGGGGCAAACTCCGAGGCTGACAAATGAAGCCAACAAGGAAGTAAAAAAAAATGCAATTCATCGAATGGCCACTTGAGGCTGGCTGCAGAAAGGAGCAATTTCAATAGACCTCTATGGCAAAATGCCCAACTTTACAGCTGAAATAAACATGTTTATAGCCTGGTTCAAAAAATGGTTTTGGTGTATATTGCT